>JAHZNE010006204.1:0-10252 GCA_027744055.1 Callyntrura sp. NNG-2020
CATGAGCATCTTGTTGAACATTCACTCACTGAGTTTTTTATTGTGAAAGAAGTTGGCATTTTTTTTAGCTTGAGCCATTTCATATGCGTGTAAAACCTTCGTGTTGCACTAAAAATAACTAAATGGGAATCACCAACAGTTGCATTAAAAATGTCGATAAGAAGGTTCACGTGAAGTTTTAATAACTTCTTGCTGGATTGTTCGTGTGCTAGAATATATTATAACAGCTCAGCAACTGATAGATTAATTAGTATTTTGAAGAAAGTGAAAAGTTTTTTGAAAAGGTTGAACCGCATTCTGTTTGTTGGAATATCTACTTCCATATTACAGTGGTGCCTATTGGGGCATTGAAAGTCTAAAAGAGTTGTCGCTGGATTTACGTTTGTACCTACTAATGATTGCCGATTACATTGCCTTTTTCCACACACAATAAAATGTTACGTATTTAGTTATATTTCTACAATTTAAAGTACCAACGCAGCGCCGGCAGTTATAGTTGTAGAATTTCCGATTTCCCATTGAATTTCGTGTTACTTCTAAGAATCCTTTCATCGTGGGCATCTTGACATTTTAAACTTAATCTGTCCTCACATCTGTGTAACTTTCTTTTGGCAGTTGACAATACTTCTCATTGTGATTCCCTGTGGTATAGTCATAAAATGCATGACCCACGTTTTAGGAGAAACGAAAAGGATAGTAGAGTCGGGTGTTTGATTTGGTGCGTGATGAATGATGGCAGTGGTGGGGTAGCAGGAATTCTTTGCTCAAGGTTAAAAATAGGAAAGTGTAGCTACAATCAGAGAGAAAGTGAAAGCGCATCTTGCCGTGGCATACTGTTCTAAAATTACATTTCAGAGACAACATACTCTGGTGATGGATTTTCTGAAATGGTCTCCACAAACCAGCAGTTTGGTTTGACACCATTACCGGGATTTCATAAACTCAACCAGGATAGAACTCGAGATGCTGATGGAGCAATCTGTTGGCTCATTGTCAGTGTCATAATGATGCTGTAGTCACTTACTGCATACATATTTTATGACAATTCGCTTTCCACCAGGGGTTTCATAGGTACCACTTCACATACTCTTATGCATGTAATAAAACCGAGTATAAACAATATAATTTTGGTATTTAGGACGCCGTAAATGTTAAAAATAAATAAATTGTACATGGTAAATGCAAGAATGAAGTACCATATTGCTTGCTCTTTCATCAACAATGAACACGATGACTGCCGTATCAGGGACGTGACGGACTATTTGAGGCAGGGAAGACGTCCTGTAAAACTTTTTTCTATCTCTTGTGCCTCTACGGCAAAATTTTCCAAAGACAGATGGGAATAAAATGACACAGTAAATAAAACAGTGCATAAGGTCATCTAGGAATTACTACGTAGCGAAGTACTCTAATACCATTTGGTTTTGTCATTCCAGTCTGTGATGTACCCTTCAACCGTAAATGCCACTCTTACGAAATGGCTGCTAAAATTCAAACACCTCCCTGTAAATTTTAACTTGCAATATAGATTCAAAATACGTGCCCACAAATCGTAAGATCCTTTGTTATAAGTTTACCGAGCTTCAGTCATATTGGGTCATAGTCGCATCCCTTAAATATCAGCTCGTAATATCTTCTATAAGATAAATGACAATGTAATAAATGTATGTACGTATGTCTGTACCCCATTAGGTGGACGCTTGTTTTTAAATTCCCTTGTAAATATTAGATGCAGGGGAAAGCATTTTTCACATAGTGTAATAAATTGAATGAGGCATCATCCATGTAAATAACGGGATGTAAAAGTTTAAACATGCCGGAAAAACTTTTAAACCAGGCTGTTTCGCGTTAACTGACAGTATCGGATCAGTGGTAATTTATGATTGGTAGATGATCACAATAGCGATCAACGTGAAGACTAGTTGTTCATTACTACGTTTTATACACATTGTTCAAATACGCCGGAGTAGTATGTAGCATTACCAGTTACGAGTTTTGTTGTATAACGGTATAATGGCAGAGGGGTAATACAGTCAACTGCCGGGATTATACCGAACATATAAGATAGCGTTACCAAAAGCTTCATTCCATTCGCAACATACACGGTGAAAACTTTAAGCCTTAGTCCCTAGTTTTCGTCGACCTATATTTTACGACGTACCAAAGGAAATGTACTTACAAATATCGGTGAATTTTTTGTAGACTTTTCCCGTAGTTAATAACACCGCACGCTTTATGATATATATATATCAATTTGTTTCAACTTTACGAAACAATACGTTTTAGATGAACCTTAACTAACACATAATGAAGGCATTGCCCCGGCTCGATGTCGAGTATCTTGCTTAATAAAATACGATAGCATCCTGAAAGGAAAAGCTTGTTCAGTCGGTAACACAACTAGCAAATTCCCAAGAGCGTATTTCTAAAAGCAAAACTTACCTATTAGATACCAAGGTGGGTATATCCGAACAGCGAGGAATACGTGTACGTATATATTACGATGCAGTGCCTGAGCTTGTAAAATTGTGTGTATATCTATGTGGCAAAATTCGCCAAAAAATTCTCCGGCCGTAATTGTAAGGTAGTTATTTCTAGTTTTATCAGGATATTGTTGACGTGCAAACGCTTAGAATACCTATAAGGTCTAGTGATGGGTTCCTTGTTACATCCTTAAAATGTCTCGGTCTTGAAGTATTTAGGAAAGGTAAACTTGATCATAGAAATCGAAATAAAATCGTGCAAACAAGTTACGTGAACTTTGACCTCAAATATTAACTAATGAAGTCAAAATATATAAGTATTACCATTAGGCGCAGTAACGGTATGGACGTGGACTCACTGATGAATGAATAGAAACATTGGTATGAGTTTAAGAGGATTATATTAAGTTTACAGATTGTAATGCAAGAGAAAATCAAAAGTACATACAACTTTTTCCGAAGTAAAATGAACGTGTTTAATTAGAATTGGCTCATCCCAGTTCCCCAGCTAATACATTTTGGTTTCGTTACTATTTATTACTTGGCATTTTAATCCATTGTGTGCCCAAACATTAAAAAAATTACTAGTCATTGGCCAATGAACTGGAGAGATGTGATATATCTTCAAGAAATAATATACCACAAGACGATAGAAAGCAAATGATCCAAGAAATCAAGATAAAATCATTGTTTCAACGACCGTTTAAGCAATTCAGCCAAATACAATTCAATATTCGTACCTAATGTCAATCTTACTCAGGTTTGATGGCATAGGTCTATTTACGCGTATTTACGAATATTATGGCTAATATCAACAAAATCTTAAAAAAAATAAAAACATGCTGTGTTTATCTGTGTGTCATACCAGTTTGTTTGTGTTTTTTATTTAACCAAAGCCGTTTTTTGTGTTTAGTAATGTGATTCAATTCTAACTGCGCATATTTAGGTAGCTTAATTTTATATTCAGGTCACCAAAGTATCCGTTGGGTTTAGGAATGCTGATTCTTGACGTGAAATGTGAAATGGTAATTAACCCAAGGATTTTAAATATATCACCTCCCTGAATTAACCAAGCTGTATGTATTTGGTCTTCCTGAGATAAAGTGTCAGTTGTCTAGTCTTATGTGATAGAAGCTCGAGTTTATAAAATTTATTTAAAAAATATCTTTCTAATGCGAATAAATTGAGTACAAATTGGAATGGTGCTGGGGTAATTTTAATCATATATATGCTAAGAATATCAATGGTGTTTTTGCAGCTCTAGTTTTACATAGCGGTGAGGCGAAATCTAAATTGTGTATTTCACCTTTCCTTGTTTGGTAGTAAACGGTCAACATAACATTTCATAAATGAAAGATAACACCGGGATTGTTTGGTGGAAAAATTGAAAGGAAATTTGTTATTGTCAAGCTTTCGAATAGAATCTCTAATCTTCATCAGGACAAAATTTAAGACAAAAAAAAACATTTCAAAAAAATTCATAACATTTCATCACTATTCATTCTCAAATAGATTTTTTAACATTGGGTTCGGTGACCTTCCTTACATATAGTTAATTCCTCGTGTAGAGAAACGCATGGAATGAAATAGACATCTTGTGTAAGCAACACCTTATTGTTGAACTATATAATAATATAATTTTCAAGAACGTATTCACGCATCCTCTGAGTTGTTTTATACGCAACATAGAAAATATTGTGTATAACCGTTTAAAAAAAATATGGATGTTTATATATCTACAAATGAATGTAGACTACATGTGTAAATATGTAAATGACTACCCAAACTGTGGCGATCATTGCAATTGACATTGGCATAAGCATATTGAACATGATGACTAGATGGAAGTTAAACATCCGGTTCTATGTGAGTTATATTTACATTGTTTATTTGGTTGAGGTCTTTTACAATTTTAATTACACACAAATTAAGTGGATTGATTTGTTTAAATTTTAAACTGATTTCGCAGAGTCAAGAAAATAAAATGGAAAAACCTGAAAATTTCACATTGCCCATCTAACACTCGTATATTTTGTCACTAATTTGCTTTAGTTGCAGTTAAACTAATACAGCAAAGTAAAATCAAAGCAAGTGTAATACGATGGTAAAAAATGTATGGAGAATGTGTGTAGCTTTCTCCATTTTAATTTAACCATATATAATCACTACGAGCTCTCCACGTTCCACTGCACATTGCACATAATGACCCAAGCTTACGTAGTTTTCGTACTGCTGTTACACTGAAAAGTAAGACATCACTATCACGCAGTTTTTAATTATAAAAATAAAAGAAAAAATATGAAAGAGCAACCTGAAATAACCTGCTATCTGGAAGTAATGAAGTTGTGCATGAAGATGACTTCCAGCAGCTAAGAAATACAAAAATATGACGGGAAAATAGGAAAAAAACTTGGTATTGCCGAGCCCACCCCACCAGATCTGTAGTAGTGGTAAAAACTGCCGTTGCACTGCCATAACTTTACTATTTTTCTATCTCCCCAATCTTCAGTTGCTGCATAGCTAAATTTATATTTGGAAATGTCATTGTATTTCAAAAACAATTGCAAAATAATTGCTAATTTTCTTATTTTGTAGTGTTTAGTTCAAATTGTCGACATCAACAATGTAGCAATGCATGCCATTCTTAATATATTTTGTTTTTGAAAGATCGACCAATTTGAAAGTGACATACGTATCAGACATTTACTGAAAGACAGCACCGTGAATGTAAACATAGAGAATAACGACCGTTATTGTTGGTGTTACTGAGAATTTTTATATTTTTTCTACTTTTCGTCTTAATTAAAATCAGCGTGATACTGTCCCGACCCTGACCATTGGAAACCATTATTAACGTGTCCCAGGCTTCCGATAATTTAATAAAAAAGTTGTAATTTGTGCAGTGCAGAATATTTGAAGCGACGGGTGCAAGGTCAGTTAAACATGGTCTGCAAATTCTCCTGATGAGCATATTAAACTTTTTATAACAGTACGAATATGCTGAGAGTTTAAAATCTGAATGCGCACTTTTCTTATTGTATTACTAATGACCTACCTATAACTTCCGTAGCTGCAGCTACTATTGCGTCCGCACGAAATATCCCAGTAAGAATGAGAATTTTCAAGAAGAGAATGTCATAAATGTGTTTCCTTACACATGTAGGAATAAAAGCAGGCAATAATATGTGCAAAAATGAAAAGACGAAGTAAGTGCTGAGTGAGTGCCAAGACATGGGAAAAGAAATTACAATCCAACTTTAGTACCATTACATTATGATGACGACAGTAGTGTAGCGATAGGGTGGAAATGACTACTAGTAGCTGGACCCTCATGATTTTCCACTGAAGCTGTGTACTTTGTACTGCGACACGACCATCACCAAAGCCTTTCCTTGTAATTCCTTCTTAAGGATTGCGTTTTATTGTCCATAATCCACTTGATGATGAGACAAGCTTTTCTTCCCTGTATGGTATATATATCTTCCATATACTTTCACTTTATTCATTTCACAGAAGCTATACCCTTTTTCTTGTTTATCTTCTTAGACCACTGCTTCGACTCCATTTTCCAGCTCTCATCTATCCTCAAGCTCTTGAGAAAAATAAGATTTGGCGGTTCGCGAATTACAAACTGTATATACCTATTATCTAGGTAGCTTCTAGACAGGACCAACCCCAGATCTCAATAAAAAAAAATGAGTAAACACTACCAGCAATTTTCGCCATTCTCCTACTCTCTTCCCTGTAGCAATAAAAATAGCACACACTTTTGTGTCATCTTTAAAGGAATTTTCATTTCATTTTATGAAACATGGAAGTCACTTTTCCCACTGCTGAATGTTTGTTCCTCTTACGTCGTCTTACCGAAAACAGGAAACGAAAGCTTCTTACAAACTACTTGGAGATAAGTATACTGGCCAATTCTCCTTGATGTGTTTTCGTTCATTTTTAAGGTACAGTTTACGTAAAATAGAAAGAAATGAAGAGAGGAAAGTGGTTAGATATATCACTTAAATTATTAGTTTTATTACTACAGAGTACACACTAAAGGTGACAAATTGTCAAGTGTGGTCTAATGTTGCAATCCAACAAATAAAACCCGTGATTTAAGATAAGAAACTTTTAGTGCGTCGTTGTCATTGTTGTAGCGTTATAAAGCGTGTCGTGTTGATGTTCTTACTACCATTTAGCATCGAAAAGGAAAAGACATAAAAAGTACTTCTGGATTTTAAACATCTTTTTTCAACATGTTGAAGTTTATATATTATATAGTAACAACAGATAAGTTGTTGGGTCTATCATTTATCATTAGATTATCATTTTAACATGTCATTAAAACTGTTTTGTGACTTAAGTGTAACATGTATTGTACACGTTAAGAATTTCCTCAACTTTTCATAAAGAGAGAAACCATAATAATCAGAAGGTAAAAGTCTCTGTTTTCATTAGTATTATTCATTGTACTGTTCAAGTTATTACAATAATTGGTGAATAATCTTAAACAATGAAATGTGAAGTAAGAATTCGTTTGTGCTAACAACCAATTTTTGTTACGACTTTATAAAATGTATGCAAACAGTATTACTGGATGAAATGGAAATTGCAATATGACATTCATGTGGAAGTTTATATTCCGCTTTTCCAATACGGATCAGTGGGACCCATTATTGTGGTCTGGTTAAAACCCCTATGTCCTTTTTTTTAAGAATATCCACTCTGTGGAGTTAAGATAGATTGGGTGAAAGCTTTAAAAGCAGTTAATCCCAGTTCCAGGTACAGGTCAGGAGAAGCTTTTATTCTATAAGGTGAAAACACCTTTCATGGCGCGGTAGTTTCAACGATGCCCCGTTGATAGTGGCGCATACTTCCCCATTTCACCATTCACGATACACCAACTTACGTGAACAAAACAAACTTAAACCCTCTTCTCCTCTTAATAAATGCCTTTTCTTTGTTGTGCCACTTTGATGCTACAACGACGGCGATGATGATGATTGATGATAATATGACCAGGGAATCGACTTAAAGTAATCTCAGCCCCCTTTCACGGTGAAATGTGTCCTGCAGTGCTGGTTGTTCAATATTACATTCCAATTCTACTTTATTAGCTTAAGTATACACTATAAAATAAAAAACTCAAAGTACTCGTGGGGTTAACTTACTTGTTTTTTATTTTTATATCCAGAGGCTCATTTTCTCTTCTTCACCCTTCACTTATTTTCTTGGTTCCTTTTCTTTCGAGTCAAGAAGAACAGAGACAAATTATTTGCTGTGTATATAAAAGAGAGCGATGGTAGGTGAAGGGTAAAACATGAAACTTAACGAATTGCTTTCTATCTCGCAAAGGAATAACTTCGTTCTCTTTGAAAGGAAAACACTAGTGCTTGACAGATTTATATGAAGTTACATGTGAGGTTTTTGGGTCTAAGTTTGTAGTCACGTTTTACGACAATGTAAATAAACATGAAATTACTACTAAACCCTCCGGTTTTGGTACACGGAACACTTACTTTCTTTGCCCAACCCGAACTTATTAGAAAACTTCAACTCAAGTTACTAGATTTATTGAAAATGAAGTCTGTATCTTTCACAGAGAATATTATAAAGCAGCTGGATGCTTATTACTATTATATGCTGGTCAAGTAGATCTTTGTGTTCCTTGTAACAACATGTGGATGCAATATGTGACGCAGAATGTATGTAGCTTTGTATTATAAAATTATTTACATATGCCTATCCTCGTCTTGCGAACATTTTCTGACAAGGTATACTATTGAACTGATAGTACACGTCAGATAAGTGAAACATCAAATATGTTACAATTTAAACAAACGCAAAACTCAAGGTGGAAGTTGACAACACTTGCACTTTACAGTAAACTGGATATGAAATTCAAAAATGTAATCCACGTTTACTGTATAAAATACGAACACTGACTAAGATGTTTCCTCGATCGTGCTTCTTACTATCATTTAAACAGTATACCTTGTTAGATACGTTACTTTCTCTGGTTGTGTGACATGACTTTTACAAGAAAATACATATACATGTGCGAATTGTGCCTGTGGATTAGTAGATCGTAGATTTTGACAAATGGGAATCATTTATTACTGACAATTGTGAATATTTCAGATAGTTTCTGCAGTAGTAAGAGTTTTTTATTATGACTTTATTGAGCATACAACCCTCCGATTACATGAGCTGTATATATAATCAATTCATAACATAGCTCAATGTGTATCAAGTAGTACTCCATCAAACTCTTTCATAGTTAGTGGCAAATGCAAAGTGAAGTCTGTGAATTACAAAAAGCGAGAAGGACTTTGTGATGTACCTACATTTGATTTTGTAATAGCTCAACTTATATTTATATTTTTCTGTGAATTGCCACCTTTGTTATTGTTAGCATAAACAAGTATGTATAGGTAAATGTTCTATAATCCTCCTGCGTAACACTCCGTTTCAGAAAAGTGATTATGATAGATTTACTTTTTCATGCGAGTTCAAATAAAACTGGAAACATTCACTTTCTTGACATTTTGATTTAAACTCTCCGGCTTTGCAGCTATTGTAAGTATTGTGTGTTTGTTTATTACCAACCATACTCCATTCATGATCTATGTAGGTAAAAGCCACTGTTTGAAGAGGGTTGACAGTTGACACAAAGGTTCTTTAAACTTATTTGATTGTACGTTTTTATTATATCCAGAATCCAGAGATGCCAATTTCCCGTGGTATAAAAGGCTATACTAAAAATAATATGGTGGCCTTGGCCAAACGTATCCAATCGTGATCCGAACCAAGAAATAACATCCAATCGCATCACATTTTGCGTAATAGTCACACATCATACACATATACAATACACAACAAATTATAATAGTGTTTATTTTTGCCACTTTTACACTGCTTGCCCCCCCCTCTGTCTGTAGGGTGGCAGTGGAACTGGCAAATAATGGAAATATTGGAATAATCCAAGTCCATTTTCCATTATTTGACCGAGTCATCCCTAAGTTTGCTGCATCGCCCGGAATACTTTGCATTCGTGTCTGAAGTTGCAGTTACCTATACGCACAAAAGAAGCCACAAAGGAAATTTTTGCAACATTGAGTTCAATAAATTTGACGTGAAGGGCCCATGGCTTATGTTACAGCCAGAATCAATAAACAAAATTACAACATCTCTGCTTCAGCTTATGAGGCACAAAGACTACTTTACTGCCTTTTAATGAAAAAAACATGCATATACATTCATCATAAATACACTGAAGTAAAGACTCCACATGTGAATTCTGGAGGTCAGGTAGAAGTCGAAAGGCGGAACAGAGTTGATACAGCATACCTTAAGGTTACTTTGTTCACTAATGTTTAATATTTGCTTTCTATCAGAAGTCAGCAGCTGTACTAGTACATACATGACTTGACGTTCTCTTATGCTATTATATTACATAATATCGTTTGCCATGCTTTTCTCACTTGTTGTTAGTTAGTCTAGCCAAAGGTAGACTTTGATGATATTTTAAAATGCTTTGTGACCGCATTCTAGGAACCGAAATGGGAGCTGATGTAACGAAGAGTAGTTCCTCATGCGTAAGTACATCGGTTTGGCAGTAAATTTGTTCTTGTTTATTTTTTTCCTAAATAATGGTAAATACATATATACATACATGTTATTAAAAAGCTTTAATAATAAGGCTGTTATAATGACAAATGATAGTTGACGCCAACTAGATACTATAACACATTTCTGCATATATATATATATATATA
>JAHZNE010006205.1:0-22145 GCA_027744055.1 Callyntrura sp. NNG-2020
GCAGCGTAAGACATGAAGGGATGAATGCTAAAGTATATTAATAATAAATAACAATAGTAGCATAAAAAGGAGAAATAAAGATATAAAAAATAAAAGTAACAAAATGCTTTTCTTTTCTTTCAACTTTTTTTTTATCGGAAGAAATGATAACAGTGGATGATGATGATGATGATAATGGGAATGTGAAAAACCTGCAGAGATGAATGTAACAGTCGCTTGTTTCGTTAGTTGAGGGAAAATCTGAGGCAAAGAATGGTATTTTCCACTCCACCCTACTCTCTGAGGTTTCCTTTCCCTCTAAAAAAAACTTAAAGTGGAAGAAAATGTTACCCGCTAACGGTGTGCTGTTATTACGCTCTCTCTCTCTCTCTCTCTCTCTGGCTTGTGTCACTGATATGGCATGGCAGCGGACACGGGGAGGAACATTACGATGATATTATACAATATTATGATTGGTGTTATTACATAGAAAGAGAGTAGTAGACGCACAGCACAATATGAAATACGCGATTATTCCGAGTACAAAAGTAAGATATTTTAATATTAAGAAGGAGGCCGTAAGTGAAGTCACTCACCCACCACCATACCACCGCCACTATTATTTTATGTAAAACCTTTTCTTTTGTGAGTACATTTCTTTCTCCGTATGCTGTAAGTCCCATATGGCCTTATATACATTTATAAACAATAATAAATGGCTATAGGACAATTATATGATGACGTTGATGATAACATAGTACATGAGCAATTTCCCAGCATAATAAGAAGACTCTGGTAAAATGTATGATTATTTTTTTGTACAGTTCATGAAAACCTCTATGCAAACTTCTCTCTCAAACATTTTCCTTCGCATGCATCTTCCGTTTTCACTTTAACCAAAATCAAAACGAACGGAATAAAACGCAAACGTGAAGAAAAAACAATGGTAATAATAATGATAATGATAACAATGGGAAAAAGTACGCAACGGTGTACTTCACCCCTCTGCTTGTTGCATTTGATGAGATAGAGAATGGGTAGTTATTGCTTTGTGCATGTGTGTATCTATAGTTAGTTTTTTTCTCTCTGCTTAAACCTTTGCGTGAGTTAAATGTTACATGCTACCAGGATAGCGACGATTGTATAATTTTGCTAGAGAGTTAAAAGGCTTGATGTAATTATTTTGTAATATATACGGATTTACTCTGCAGGAGGATTCGCTTTTATATTTTTTTGTCACATTCATTATGTAAGCGGGCACAATTACTAATTTTGTTGTGGTTGTCATTTCTGTTGATACTTGTGTGAGGTTGGGGCCTGGTGACGTCCTGTGTGAAAAATGAATGTGTAGTTTTGTTAGCCAAATTTCTATACACAATAAATACCTTCAGCTTTTTTTGCCACAAAATAAAGTAATGGGAGGCTTGATGTTTCCCTGTATTTGTATAACCACTAATAACCGGCTCTTGGTGGATTTGGATTAAAAAGACAGCTCATTAGAATGATGTTGATTTTCTGCAAAATGCTTTACCATGCAAGGTCATCAATAAAAGAGGGTGAATAAACTGATGCAGCGCAGCTATGGTAACATTTATTTGGGTACGTTCATACAAACTTCGATTTGCTGCATCTTTCCTGCCCATATCAGGTTGCCTGGTAGCTGGTCAAGATGAAAACCGTGATCTTTAGCATCAAAGTAGTGTTTTCAGTAGATAGAGTGGCGTTACGCCTAATCTACATTATCCACGAGGACAGGAAACGTTGATTTTGCAAAAGGTGGTGATTGGATTGCAGTTTGAACGGAATCGTTATTTCATTACGAGCACAAGTTGGTATAATTGTAAGGTTGGTTTTGTTAACCAAATTTACTAGTAGCAGAGCTCCACTATATTATACTATTGAACTGCTGCTATTATCGCTGCTGTTGCTGTCGTGCTCTCCCGTACTACCTACCAAAACAAGTGGCAAATTGATTGAAAAGGGTGTGGAGCTAAATCTAGCAAATTTATGCGTGCTTCCTGTACTACCACAACATGACTCACTATACCTTCAGCTTCACTTTTAAGATCTCCACTGGATACACGATCATAAAAAGTGGTATCAGACAAGAGGTAGCATCATCATCAGCATCATCATGATCAGTTGTCGTTCGTGGCTGATCGTACCAGTTGACTTTGTACCTATGCATGAGCATGAAAACTCCATAAAGTTAACCATAAATTAATTCCAACAAAAACTTTTTGTATTCCATGGGCTTTGTTGGGGTAGCTCACATAAAAGTATTTCAAGACATACATACATAGATGAATAATCGTCGATGTACAAGGACAAAGTTTAGGGAACAGTGGACGCTTACTACACACGACGACACGACAATTTGCCTGTTGAAAGCAGAGTTACTACAGAGACGCAGTCGTCGTTGTTGTGTAAACGTACATGGACTAAATACATTTATTTATTTATTTTTCTTGTGCTGGTTGTCATCCGTATCTCCACAAATCAATTGGATGTGTTTTAAGAACAAGACGGAATGACGATGCAAACAGTTGCAAAACGTACACGCTGACGCCGCGGATTGTTACAAGACGTTTTGACATGACCTTGACCATTTTAAACGATTTTATAGTTTAAACTTTTAATTTGACAGCTAAGCATGAAGATGCACGCATGCCTGGGGCGATCAGAATGTAGAGCCGTTGCGTTACTGTGTAGACAAAGCTGCGTCTCTCCCCGGATTCTGATAATTAAGGGTACAACCCAATCCTACTCAGAGAGTGTCATACTAACGTTCATACTTTATTTCCCTTCACGATATGCAGGACGACAAGCTTATTTATATTTTTCTTTCGGTTCTCCAATTCCAGGAATGCGTGAGTTCACTACATAAAGTAAGTATTATATACGTTCAGTAAGTATATAGGTAGATTTCCTTCCAAAATGAAACATGTGCGTTGTCGTCGTCGTTTGGTTTCGCCTTTAGTAAGCTAGTGAGTCAAGGTTTCTTTTAAAGGAAAGAAAAAAAAATTTATGATCATATCGTCATCATCACATATCCTAAGATTGAAGATAGTGAAGTAAAGGAATATATACGTTTCTTTGAATCAGGACAAGTTATGAATATGCTTTAGTCATGTACCTAAATACTTTCAGCTTACTGCTGGCATCAACAGGAAAGACTTTCTTTAAAACAGAAGAAAAACAAAGTTTCAACATGGCTGCGTCAGTGCACGAGGTTTTGAACGTGTTTATAACTATCCACGAAGAAAAAAGAAAGCATGTGTATATAAAATCATGTCAGCATGTCATGCAAGAATATTACGCAAACTGTTCGTATGTAAAAAAAATATTTAGAATTTTGCACCATATCCCTGTCATTTCATCATCATCCCCATCAATCGAGTAAAAAGTGTAGGATTAGATGGGTGTTGATCAAATAACTGATACTACACGTACCAGTTGATTATATCACATCACTCTCTAGTCAATCAAGTGGAACTATATTTGACTCGTATTTACTAAACGGTTCCCTGTTGCCTTTATCTAATTTGTTCTAAAAAAATTTGTAGCTTAATTTCCCAGCACAATGTGTATCATGCAAATATTCCACTACTGTTACATCACAACTCTTCCATGCATATTTGGAAACAAAAGACACATTACCACACATCAGATCAGTATTAGTAACGCACCTTTCCTCTCACACCTTCCCCTTAAAATTGTGAACAATACTTCTCTACTTACTGACTCATGATGATGACTTTTTCATTATTGACAGAGTCAATATTTAAATGATGCTAACTCATTCCTCTGAACAGAACGCCGTTCGAAATCTTAACGTTTCATGCAGTTATGATTACACTGTAACCAGCGTGTTTCAGCTGGCTAGCACCGTAACCTTCCAAATCTTAAACCAGACGACAGCATTACGAATTCCGCCCTCTCTGGTTCGGTGTAAAGTTTTGATTTATTTATCAACACACATCATGAATAATAAATATCTACATGTATGCAGCTATGTTGCGCACCACCTCTCTGCAACCATCCATGATATCCTCATGTTATGTGATTACAAGCTATTTTTTGTTAGCTCTTGTTCTGGATATAATAACACTTTAAGGAGGAGCCTTTCAAGCGACAGAAGACTTTATAGCGCTGTCGATGAGTGTATGTTGGAGTGAATACAAATACTGCACCATAAATACATACATTTAATAATAGTAATGAGTGTGTTGGCTCTATTAATATTATGTCAAGACAAGATCTCTAAATGTACATGCATGTACGTTGTATTATGTTTAAATGATAATGGACCATTCAAAGTTAGTAAAAAAATTCAAACAAAAGCGACCAGTGATAGAAGAGCTGGATAGAAGGTCTCAGAAAAAAAGAGCGTGCAAAAAATATTTTAAGCGAAGCGATCATCAGCAGTGCTCTTTTTAGTGGCGTACATAAACTCGTGTTGTGTTATAGTAACGTAACATTACGATAGTTTACCATTAGTTTTTGCACATATGTGATAAAAACCCTTTACAGGTGTAGTCTCTCTGACATATTAGCATTTTCTGCTAGGCAAAGAAACCATGTCTGATGATGTGAGGATGATGACGATAACATGCCAGGTAAAATGAGCAAAAGGAAAATGACAAGAGCACTATGAATGCATTTTTTTGTACCCGTGTGGGTACATCCATCATCACCGTTTACTTTTTTTTAAACAAATATGATCTCCAATCCAATACGAGCACTGGTCGGATTGTTTGGTTGATGGCGATGATGATGATGATCATGTGAATGGGAGAAATAGATGTAGCAGACAGACACATCCCTAGAAATTATAGAATTAGTAACAGCAGCCAACTACACATATAGTGTTAAATAAACTTTTCATCGGTATTTTTAGTTTCATGTACATGCCTCTACTCACACGTTTTATACGGTTCTATCGCCCTTGGAGATCAGTCTTTCCATGCCAAAATAGCAATCCCATCGACAAAGTAAATGGACTTTTTAATTTTTACATGTACCAGTAGGAAGATGGTAACTCCGATACTAATTCTGGTGGCATAACTATTTTTATCACCACTCTGGCAAAATTTTAACTGGAGATGAGATTAAAAAAAACAATGCAAAAACGCCAAAACAATTCGGCTTTTCTCGTGTACACCCACCCCACCACGGCGCAATACATACATGTAACAATTGTTTTATAGCATTTCTCCTTTTACAGAATGCTTAAAAACTCATTTACAGTTTTTTGGTGCGCAGATAAATACATTTATGATGACGACAGTGTTGATTATTGTGCGGTGGTGGTGGTGGTGGTGGTGATGATGGTGGTGGGGTGTTCTAAGTTGGCTCTGTCTGTTATTGTTTCAAACCACGTTTTCCATTGATATTTCAAAGCTCTCAAAAAGAATTGCCTTTGCCTGCTCAGGTTGTTTGGTATCTATGCTAAAAAGCTGTCTGTATTTGTCTTAATCTATGAACATTGTTGTGGCTATGAACTTTTGTCATCATTGCGAGATTAATGATCATCGCATCAATCAACCCGTGCTGATGAAGGTTCACTTGCACCTCGGCTCATGGAAATTCCCAGGAACCCAAACCAGGCTCAGAAAGAATCATTAGTGATCGATCACGATTCTATAAATCAAATTGAAAAATTCAATCAAAGCCTCTCCGTTGCTACAATGGAAAAAAATATCTCAGCCCGCAAAGTAACTGACAAGCAGGTATCTTTTTGCGGCTTTTGGGGGTATCCTGTACCTATGTATCCATCCACATAAGCAGGTACTCATGTTGATTGTTACCTATGGGAAATTCGTTGCAGTATTCCCGTAGGCCTAACGACAACAGATGTAGACAGAGAGATGTAATTATGAGCGTGAATCATGCTGATGACATGACAAATAAAGCAACGTAATAGCAAAGCACTTGTTGTATCTGTGTATATAAAAAGTACATCATCCATACATTGTGTTTGTGTAGTATGTGGCGTGCTAATACTAATAACAAAAGCACACTCGCTCATGTGCAAATCTCCGTTGTAATGCAATTTCCACAGTCAAGTTCTTTGTCAAGTTCCATCCAACAAAAAAATGTATGTAGCCAAGTGGCACAACAGCAAATTTTTTTAGAGACAAAATAATACCGATGCATAGACACATTCAAAAATTAACGTAGGTACATACACACACATCTACCTCTTCCATAACAATGAAGGGGTAGGGATACGCTACTAGGAGAATAGGACAGTCGTCGTAACGATACAAAAAATGTATGGAGGAAGATGCCGTGTGATGATGACTATGATGATGATGATGAGGTAACGTTTCACTGGGCATAAAATTAGTGAAAACTATTGTAGATGGATTTTGCAAATCTTCCTTTTCCCTGGGGCAATGTTGATAAAAAAAAGTAAAGGACTGGTACTAACTGGCGTATGTTTATATAATACGCTGCCAGTGCAGCCGCGTCAGTTATACGAAAACAGCTAAAAAGTAACGTATACACATATAACGATCTCTGTAGCCAGGTAAAAAAGCTTGTTTCAATTTTTCACGTACTGCTACGTTGTCGTTTTGTTCTCGAAGAACAACGCCACAATGTAATAATAATGTTGATGATGATGATGATACATGTCCTGCTCTGCTGTTGTCTTTGTGATGAACAGCATCATCATCATCATCAGCCCAACCAGCCAGCTTTATAAAGCGTAATTTCTTTGCGTTCGTGGTTTCTTATTCAGCTACTTCTTATAATGACCCTCATCGGGTTCGTTCACCCTTTCTAAGCGAACAGAGAAGACGAGCAGAAGCCAAAGCAGTAGAATCTTGAAGCAAAGCAGTCAAGATAGCAACCCCCGCCCCTATATTATTTAAGATTCCCCACCAACAGTGCTGGCTTTCTGGTCCAAAACTTTTTCCCTTTTTTTCTCACTCGCCCGTCGTAGACCAGACTGCTTGAGCATTAGGTACGTATTCTGTTTCTCGCTCAAGAACCACCAGTTTCAGGCAGCAATACCATCGTCATATTCAGTGATATTTTCAGTGCTGCTGCTGCTGCTGTTGCTCTAATCCACCACCAAACCAGCCAGCGCACCAGGTACCAGCGAAATTATTTTGTATAGTCATGCAACGAAAGCATACCTTATCGTTTCTACCTACTTTTAATCCTTTTTTTCTTCTGCTGCTGCTGCTATGCTGCTGGTAGGTAGTATTAGCGCTGGCTGGCTTGCATCAATAATGCAAACACCGTCGCGTTCTGTGTGCAGCACTCACGTTATGTTGAAGCGAATGCATGGATTCCTGTAAATTCATTGAAAGGGGTGAATTCTTCAATTTCTGCTCCTGCTCCTCCTGGCTAGCTGTTCCACCTGTTGCACTGCACCCTTTTCCGTACCACACACACGTAACCATAACTCAACGCTATTTCGCTGTTAGGGCATACTTATTTACTACAACTCTTCTGGCATTTTTGGTATGTGCATGCAACAAACGTTAAAGTGGTTCCATCCATATAGCAAATCTCAACGCCTTCCTCCTGTATTTGCAGAGTGGAGTGCTCTTACTGCTCTCCTCTTGTAGTTTACGGAGTTATGTTAATTCTTATATTCTTCTTCTGCAACAACTCCACATGTACGGGAAATTAATGTATATAGATGTCTAGGTAGTGAAGTACCTATATTTTACCTGCTCATATATACTATTGTTTGTGCCACTTCATAACTGATGATAATAAGAGGGACGATGTGGTATGAGAAAAACTCGACGGTATCCATGTCGCTTTGGGTCGACATCATCATCATCATCACCAAGTTTTACTGCTATCCATCCATCCTTGGCTTAGGTAACGTACATGGTATTATATTTGCGTCGTGTACAACTTTCTTTACGTTTTTACTGGTAGTGGGAAGACTACTTACTACTTTGGTATTTTGTGTATGTTCTGCTACCTCCGCACCTGCATCGTTGTTTTGCTCTATATTGATACGGTTCGGTTGTGGAAGTGGTGTTCGTGGGCAGCAACATACATGGAGACCGCGCAAAGAGGCAACGTTATCCCTGCCTGGGTGGAATTTGTCATGCTCGGGTAGTTTTAAAACTTTATGTTGGACAGTTATGGTCGTCTCGAAAGTTGAAACGCACCAAATACGTAGTGGATTAACAGCAATTATTGTTTGAGATTTAAAATATATGTGTGTATATATACGTAGATTTTGAGGCAGATGGTTCTACAGTTCTACCCTTCTGTATATGTACAGTTATCCAGCTTTATTACTGTTTTTGCATTTTTGCATGTCAGCACACATTCAGCGGGAATTTTACTTTATAATTAGTCATATTATTATACAGAACGTTTCCACTGGAATGTGCGCATCACCCCCACCACTAATAATAGATAGGGAATGACGCATGAAAAATCGACAGTGTCAAGCATTGTAATGAGGTTTATTCTCCTATTTTGCAAGCCGTATATTTTAAACAGTTTCAAATCATGTCTTGGCGTCAAGAAAGTGCCAATTTCGCAAGCATGGAGATAGCTGCACGACAACGTAAAATGGGGCGAGGTAACATTGGGTACGTACAGAGAAGCGTTGACTGCGATATGAACTATTTAGAAATGAACGACGCAGCAGTGGTAGAACTCATGATGACACACGTATATACTTCTCGCGCAACCTTAAAGGTTGGGTTGAATGAAAGTCGATCGATTTCAGCTATCCTCTTCATAAACCAGTTATGCGGAATAAGCAGGGGATAAGACAGGACGAAGATAGTTGGTTAAATAATTTCTTCAGATGTTTTTGAACAAACTGAGTACTTGCACACATAAATAAATGTGATGATAATAACACTGATAAAATTATATTTGTAATATTTTCTGCACCATATGTTCATTAATTCAGTTTCAATTTCCTTTGTGCGACCAGCCTGGTATTTTTTTCCATTTCAACATGATAATCAACATCATCATCATCACCGTCATCATCATGAAAGACGTGTTGCAAGAGTGAATCGACAAGTTTTTCGTTAAAAGCTTGACTCTCGGCAGAGAGAGCGGCGGTTATTATCCTTGTGGAAAAAAGTAACGGTTTACTGCCGTGTTTTCCTGGCATTTCAATGCTACGAATTCCTCTACATTTTTTTGTAATAATATTATGGCCATTGACCATTTCGTAAAAATTCACTCAATATCTGACTGAACCTGAATATCTGGCTACCTGCATTTAATAGAAATACTTAACTCGTAAATGATACACTTACATTGCGTACATGTACTGCGCTGTCTCTTTTCGCATGCAAATAAGAACTGAAACCAGGTGCACAGGCAAGCTCCAAAAGCCACCATTATCATCATCGTCATGCAAGAAAATTACTATTTATTGATTCAGTTTTTCTGTTTCCTGGCAGTAGTACTGGTAGTGGTACACACACACTCTACATACTGCCACTCTCCTTGCAAAAAGTAACACCAAAAAGCTGCCTTGCTTCTGTCATGTATCCACTCAGATTTTCATTATCGTGCAGTCAAAGGATGACCAAAATACTAGGAAAAAGGTGTTTGGGAACGATGAACTAAAAGTGTACAAGCGCCAGATGAACCAGCAGGATCAGCACAAAGTTGCTGGATGGGGCGAACATTTTTCGCCAACGTCTCTCTTCTCTTCTCCCTACTAACTAGTTGCCAGGGCAAACAATAAATAGTATGAACCAGTACCAGTAGTAGTAGTCTGCCCCGGCCAGCCAGTGCTGCTGTGATTGTAATTATTATAATTATCATATCACCGCTACAGAAATATGTACCAGTCTGAACAAGGCTGACTAACTGCATTTTTCCATGTGATTTTAGTGACGATATAGCAACAATGTGCGATGATAATGATGATAGCAGTGTTATGCCACTAAATATATCTCTGTTCATCAACAACTTTGTCATCGCATCACAACGTCCATTCTGTGTAGATCCATTGTGGTGTGTTACTGCATATTTATTTATTATTATTGCGTTACGTATTATTTGAAAAAATGTTGGGGGAGGAGGAGGAGGTAACAATAGATTGTATCTATTGATGAAAGTCTATAACAACGGAAATGAAATACAAAGGTTTTTATCTGGCTGGAACTGTACAACGGGTATGCCCTTCCATTCCATGCGTAAAGCATCATCACAACAACACCACACCTGAGATTTGTCGTGATTGAGAGACTGAATTCTCATTGATAAAAAAAATCAAGCTCAACACTAGACGTAGTAGGCATGCATGAACTAGCCCCACCACTGGTACTGTTGAATTGAACATTTTCCTGCCTAGTTTACCCTAGTCATTAGCATTTCGAATATTAAATGACAGAAAACATACTATACACAAAACATACCACGTTCAAGCATCTGTGCATGCATAAAATATATTTTTGTGCTCCTTTTTGCAGAATACACCGGGAGATTTTACTATATTACAGAAGGTTGTACACATATACCATCCACATTTACATACAAAACAAATTATTGTTAGTACAACTGGCGTCACACGAAATCATTTGAATTCTGAATTCTAGGTTAAGTAATAAACCCAACTTTACCTGCTTGTCGGTGGTATTGAGAAGTTATAACCACCCTACATCCTGACCGATGCGGTGACGAGCGCAGTAGGAAAATATGTAGGCCACCTTTGTATCTAGTACTAGTGTCAATTCTTTGAAAAACTAGTTAAAGACAGCTATTAATAGTGTTAAATGACTAAACAAGGGTTTCTAGACAAGATGTTTGAACTTGCTGATTTCGTCATTCATTTTGCCATAAAATTGCTTCTTGTCGCTCCGATCAAAGTCCATTTAAAATAGGTAGTGACTGCAAAGAGGATTTTGCACGGAAACAATAGTCACCTGAAATCTCATTATCTTCATACGTTTCCAAATTGTTTCGAATGAAATCATGTTCAGAATCACTATAAGCCTTATCATTACCATGCTTAGTTACATTGTCATTTCCATTATTTTGTATCCTATCGTTCCGCTTTTGTTCTGGAAAGGTGTATGATGTACGTACTTGTCTGGAATGTTGGAATGTTCTATTACGCAATAGGATGAAAGTATAAAAGTTATATGGACAATGAGTCGTTTTCACTGTCGTAACTTCCAACGAAACTATCAAACTTTAGTACTTTTTAATTTCTTTTGGTACTGCCACAGTGACTTCGTTGTCTAATTTTGGCATATAAACGTTTCACTACTGAAGACACTAGACGAAAACAACTTTACGAATGGAAGTCGTAAACACCTTTTTATTTCCAGAGAGGCTGGCTGATTTTATTTCACACATCTTAAAATCCCTCCTTCGAATGACTCAGGTTGACGATGATGACGGATACAAATAATAATAATGAAGCGATAAAAGTATCTGTAAAAATATTTTGAAAACAAAATATGGACACAAGCGGATGGACAATATAATTCGGTTCTTTGTCTCTGTTTAACATGGGCTGCCTGTCTGTTGTCGTGTTTTTTTTCTTTCTCTGGGGATACTGTTCCAACATTATAGCTTCTCAAATCACGAGACGGATCATTAAAGTCACACGGTCATAAGGGAAGTAGATGTAATCAGACGCGAAGCATAAACAATACATGTAATGTGGCCAGTGAATCATGCACGTAAAAACAACTTGAAACTTACATAAGTTGTTTGTTTCAAAATTTAAGTCTTTCCTTAGATTTTTTTATCGCGGAAAAGGATATGCGTCAAGATCTTTGTTTATTTGCGGGTTACGTGTATAAAGAGTCATTAAACTTTATGTTGTTTACGTGAATATGGTAAACGCTAAAATAATATGGTTTTCGATAAACTAAAAGGAGACAAAGGAAACGGAGTAGTAAAGTGTAGTAGTAGTAGTAGACTGTGTTTATGTACCATACCTAAACTGTGGAAAGTTTCCAATTATTTCTTTAACTTGAAGGAATGGCTAGACTAGAACGGAGGATCTTCTTCTTTTCCACGTAAATAAATGTTTTCTTGCGCTTCTAGCGATATCATTTCGTGAGGTGTAATTTTGAAGTAATTCCTTCCCATTAACTCTCCGTCCACCATCGCTTTTTCCCATTCATTGTCTGTGCAAATAAGTTTGGACAGAACATGGTTGGCTACAATGACCTAAGCCAAGGCATACATTGCTAGGAAAATGAGAAGTGATATTAATAAAATGTTTTAATTGTGTTCGTTTGCATGTTGCGTGAAGTGGTCATTGCATGTCTTGTAGAGAGTTGGGTATACCTGCTGGAATTCATGCAAATTCGCTTGTCATTTTTAAACAAAACGCTTGCGTGGAAATATGATTGCGCTACTGTTAAGTTATCGTGAGAGAGCAAGACTACGCAAGAATGAAATGAACTGAAACGTTGAACTTTTCACTTGACCTATGAGCACGTTTTCATTAATTTTGATGACAATATCAAATGAATGCCGTGATGATCATACAAAATAGATAATTTAGGTGCATGAGTAAGTCCATGTGTTGCCAGTTGCCATGTGTTTGAACTTTTCCAAACTGACTTTAGAGGAGAATTTGTGATTCTGATGTTTTGACATGCTTGTTTGAATTATAGATATCGATGGAAAGGGAAGAAGAGGCGATAGTTCTATTTTGAAAACTGATCCGCTAGCTCCACTAGCAAGACCATCCGTTATTCAACGAGCACCCGCTCCAAAATCTCCTAGCCCTGCGTCTCCACTTCCACCTGAGCAAGATGCTCCACTGGATTTCAGTCAAAGGTATGTAGAGGACGTTATTTTTTGATTCTTGATTTGAATAAACTGTAAACTTGAGTGCTAGTGGAGTGACTACGTTACGGGCTTGCTTCGTGTTGTCATATAAAATATGATGAAATAATAATGATGATGCACAAATTTACAGCGCCACGGCAATTGGTGGAACAACAGGGCCGGAACCTTCAGATTATGAAGGAAATGGCCCGCCTCGAGGAGGACGAATGCAAGGAGGTGTTTCTTCCGGAAGTGGGCAAGGTAGTAAAAGCGGAGATGGCGATGGAATGGCATCGGGTGGTCTCAACAACAACACAAGTGACCCTCCAGCATGCCACAACAACGGCAATAATAATATGTCTGATCAAATGGGTGGCACTGGGGTTTACCGACTAGCATCCGACCCTCTTCCACCTGTACATAGCCTAGGTCTAGGGGTAAATTTTGGTTCTAACAGCGGAAACGCAGGTGGACTTGGTGGAAGTTTCCTTAGTCGATACGATCCACGCCAGACGGAAGCTCTACTTGACGTTTGTGTTGGCGGGGGAGGAGGAGGGCATTTAGGTAACGATCCGCTGCTACTCCCCCTCCCGAGTCCTGAGTCACTTTTGGAATTAGCAGAGTTGTACCGTGACGACCCACCAGCTCACGACGTCGAAACCCCACAACCAGAGCCCCCACCACTTCTCGCCCCACTTACTCCAATGGAGCCGTCTGTGAACCCCAATCAAGATCATTGTGTTAGTAGAGGACAAGATGTTAAATTTGACGTCAACAGTAGAACTAATGGAGTCTCTTCTCAATTTGGCAACCGAAACGGAAACGTAAATAGTCTCTTGGATAATCACATACAAGGTATATTATATTGAAATTTACATTTAGTAACCAGCTCATCAATTAAACAACACACGTTTTGCATAATAATAAGCTATCGAACTTCATAAAGCAAACGTGAAAGCCATGCAAATTGCTTTTATTATCAAAATGTACTAATTGATTTACACTTTATTCAACAGGTCGTCAACAATTCGTTCAACAACCATCGAATGACTTTTTCAATTTCGGAAATTTCAACTTCTCAGACGAATTCAATGCGGCTTTGGACAACCAACTGAGTCTTAACACTTCACTTCTCTCGGCACCGGTAGTGTCCAGTTCCTCATCCATCGTTCCCTTGGGTCATTGCTCGTCACAACAAATGGTAAATTCCATTGTTGGGCTCCCATCTCCTCCTATATCATCTCCTGTCCAAGTTTCCTTACTCTCCCCTCCCTCCTATACAAATGATTCTGTAGACTCCCCTCCTGGTACCCCGTTTACTCCTATTACTGACCATGGCACCCCTGGTCCTTCTCCATCATTTCATGGAATAGTACACAGTCCAGGCTCGAGCAGTGGCGTTAGCCAGGCACGTCACAGACGACATTCTTCTGGTTCATCCGTCAATGATATTTCCGGCATTCCATCCCTCCATGTCAGGGTCAACGTTCTACAACAACGGGTTAGCAACCTGATGTTTCTCTTTTCTAGACCAAACACTGCAGAACCAAAAATCTAAAGCCAAACAAATATTCAGAAATCTACATTGTCCTTCCTTCCTTATACCTTGTCTTATACCCTTTCAGAATCCATTCACACATTACCCCATCACCAAATATTTATTGCCCAACTTCATCATTTTTTGAATTTTAGTTTCATTTTCACTTGCTTATGCGCTCCCAGCAAAATCTCTGCTTTCTATCGCTTTCACTGACGTCTTTTAACAGTAAGCTAATCAGTGGCCTCCCCGCACAAACTCTTTTGTACTTTTATTCATTTGAGCGTATTACATCTTTTCTAACGAAACGCTGTTTCTATTAAACACAGCTTGGTATGACAAACGATGCACCAGTTGAGTTTGTCAACGGAGGTCACGGAATAAAAAATCCCCTCGCATCAAGATCCCCTGAGCGATCACCTCACTCCTCAACTGAAAATGAAAAACCTCGAAGTCATCATGCTGACTCATCTGACTGCGGAGAAAGCCCTCGACCAACTAGTTCCACCTCAGGAAGTGGAAAACTCAGCTGTCGAATTTGTGGAAAATCATTCAGTCTTCAAAGACTACTTAACAGGCATCTTAAATGCCACTCTGATGTCAAGCGCTACTTGTGCACCTTCTGCGGTAAAGGTTTCAACGACACCTTTGACCTCAAACGTCACACGAGAACTCATACCGGTAAGTAGCTTGGCCATTTTACACTCATTTGTTTCCCCTCCAAACGTCATCGCCTTTGATGAGCGTTCTCAACTGTCTAATCACATCACACTCCAGTGATGAGAAACGTGAGAGCAGACCACTCATTCATTCTCTTCTTTTCTTGCTTTCTTCTTCATATCCAACGTTGATCAATCATTGATTTAAAAAATATGTTTTAGTAGCATTTAGAGATCATGTCCTACAGTTATGCTTACAATTATGTCACAGGGAGTTATTTGCAGGTTTCCTTTTTACCCGTACTTCTTACTATTTAATGACTCTGATTTGATAGGTTTACAATAGTAATCATAAACAAAAGCAATTAAGACATTCGAACCCCAAAAGCTAGCTTAAAATTAATCCACAACCTCCAAGTCTGCAATAACGTGAACATAATTTCATGTAGCAACTTAAACAGCAAAAAGATCTCCAGTGACTAAATTAAATGATAACAAATGAATATACTACAACAAGTAAATTACGTTTTTCAGTAACGCTGGATAAATCATGTGGCTGCAGGATTTACAATGGGAAGGCAATCAACCAAGGAAAACACATTTTTATACATAAGAAGTAAATAACAATCAGTCTGGAATTGAGAGAATCTAATGTCAATCAGTTTTTCGTAATATTGATAATATACGCAAAATAATATTTATATAATACAAATAAACAAAGATTTAATATTATTACCAATCGTTAAAAACAAACAAACAACGCGCACACTATGCTTCCGTTCCATGTCAACGAGTTGAAAGGAAAAGTGATAATGAATTTATATAGTTACTAAACTGACGAGAATAATTAGCTCTTCAAGTATTATTATTATTGAGATTTAGAACACGTAAATAGAATTAAGTACTTTAGCGTATACACTTTTATAAGGTATCAGAGAATGCGAAAAAAAACAAAGTAAAGTTTAAAGCAAACATTTTATATATTTTCATCAATACACACAATCATGTAGATAGATTATGTAATTCAAAAATCATGTAGTGTTTTTTTTGTTGTTTTTGAATGTTGTCACATTTTTAAAACTCCTTTAGTTTTATTACCGTTGTTTCCCTACAATGCCACAAAGAGGCGCAACAATTACTAATATTTTGATTTACCTACCATTTCTAACTTTTCATGGTGAGGTTGGAACAGAAGATAAACTAAGAGGAATTGCTATTCCCTCGTGAGAATCTAAGAATGGCATAAGACGATAATAAGACAATCACAGAGACGTACAATCAAGCTAATTAAAGGAAACATTAAAGTTTTTTTCTTTTTAATGTGACAGTGACAAGGCAAGAAGTTACATTTGAGCATCTGGAAAATGAGTTTTGTTATGAATTGTTTTTTTATGTGGATGACTCAAAGTAAGAGAAACACAAGTGCATCAAGATGAACGGTAATACATACCTAGCTCTAACCAAGAGTTTTATATTGCGTGCTATTAGATAATGAGTTATTAGTTATTTTACAATCCACACATACACACACACACACCTAATATCTTTATACTTTAGTGTAATAACATAACTTTATTGCTGCTACAAAATACATTATGCTAATAATTATTGTTGTTGATTTGATTAAGTTACTGAGCATTCGCTATTGTCACTACCATCCAGTAGCATAAGAATAAGTTGGTACCTTTGTAATCGCACACACATACACACACACCCACATTAAATGTAAGCCTGCCCAGAATGTACATTGTAAATTTATTATTGCTTTTATGATATATACTGTGTGTGTCACTTCTAGGTGTATTTAAGTTAAACAATAAAAGGAATTAACAATTTTGTCATCGTCATTTTATACAAGTTTGACAATACTGTAATGGTTAATTTTACAATTTATAAAAATAGAAAACTTCAAAGTGTAAGTAAAAAGAAGACAGAGCGAAAGAGATAGAACGGTTTTTCTATGCTAAACTAGATTATATCAGCACATTTTAAATATATATACCTACCTATAACAATAAGGCTACACATGCAGGTAACTTTGTGTGTACTTATTGATTTTTTTGAGAAACAAAACATTTGTATAAAGACAAGATGAAGATGAGAATGGAGAAGGAGGAGTTGGGGTTACAAACAAATTGTGAGATATATTTCTTTTCTGGTCGATGTAAAAAGGGATTGACTGATGATCTTTCATTATAATTATTATTATTATGATACTATTATTATATATATATTATGTATTATGTAACAGGTAATGTAATCGTTTCGTACGCGTTTCAAAGTAAGTTTTTAGGTAGTTGACAGTTGAGTTTTTTTTGATGTTCTCTCCCGTTGTTCGTTTGTATTTTGTAGAAGAGTAAACCCACAATTCATTATTACATGTTGTTATTATTATTATCATTATTATTGCTACACTAATACCTTATTTGCTACTACGCACATAATATTTTTTCATCATCCTGTTTATGCAGCATACGAAGGAATAATATTCTACAGCAGTTTACATAAATGCGTTACACACATTACAATTTAGGGATTCGCCATTCCTCCACTTCATTCATGTCCGTGAAAATGATACGTTTGATGTGCACCCGAAGACAACACGGGACAGGGAAGAAAACAACAACGGAGAAAATGCGCATTTAATTTCTTTAAATTACAACAAATCAGTTCCATTCCAGCACTCGGAAGCAAGTATATTATAAAGGGTAGAGTAATAAGAGTAGTGATGATAGATTTACAAAATTTGTATCGTTATTTTGCACCCAAAACAATCATTGCATTCAGCGTTTTTTACTTTAAAAAGGCGATTCTATAAATGGAAGCGTTTCCTTTTTGTTGTTTTTTTGTTATTGTAATAGTTTTTATTGTTATCATTATAATTTTATTATTGTTATTATTATAAAGGTAATAGTGACGATGAACATGATCTATATAATTTGTGTGTGTGAGTATATTATGTACGTACACTAAAAATCTGTTGATATTGTTGAAACGGTTGAAAAATAAAGATCTTGAACACTTGTAGCGTGGAGATAAAAAAAAGTTTTCCTGTCCTGTTATCTGTAATTTATTGAAATTGACAGAATGCATATAGCAACCATAATCACGTTGCACCTTCGTCGTCGTCGTCATCAGCATCGGAGACAGATGTTCCCACTAATTAATTGTCGTCGGCACAATGGTTACCTAGTGCATGTAAACATTTATGAAAATGAATGGAGAGAAGCTTTTCAATGTCACGGGCAAATCTTACCAAAAAAGAGTGATACAAAACTGGAATGAAATGAATAAACAAGAAAGGTGTTTGAGAATGAAAATATTTATGATAACTACAACGGACTCTCTTGTGAAAATGGCAAGCACAGTATAATTAACGCTTTCGACTCTCGAGAACTCATGAATACAGGACAACCAATCGTTCAATTTATCGTCGTGAATACGCTATATATACAGTAAAAATGTATCGACTACCTGACCTAGAATTTATTGATTATATTTACATAAATCCAACCATGAGGAACAATTTTGTGGTGTCTCAAGGTTACCCACATGCATGCAAGCACAAGAAAATGGATATAGACTCACATATTAAATACTTTTCCCCACTACGATTCACGTTTAACATCTGCCGACATCATCATACTTTTAGCACCGGGTGCCAGCTTTCATTTCACCCTGTCTCATTCTAACATCTCCAACGACATTTCTGGATGCGCACAAGAATCTGAAACTATGGACAATTTGCTCTAAATCCAACTGAACTACATGCCACCACCACCCCTTGCTTGTGCAGGCAAGACATATACCTATTATTATTAGCAAACGGCCAAAGGGTAATTTTATTTTCCTTTAACCGCCTTTTTATGCGCATATTAATGGCTAGTAATTTTGGAAAGTAAGTAAATATCGCTAACAGACAAAACATGCACTACTGCTGCATCTTCCCAATTTTTTCTGTCATCTGCCACGTAGAAAGTCATCCGAGTCGTCATTGTACGATTTGTGTAGAAAAAATGGTTATCTTGAGAGAAGATAATTACAAGTGTACGTATACGTACGTAATGTACATATATGAATCAGCTTTACTCCTTGAACACCTGTCATTCCCCTGACATTGAATTTACTCTCTTGTTGTTACTGGACCCTAAAGGAACAGCAGTCGAGCAAGGAAGCAAGCTTGCGCGTGTTGAAAGTAAAAAATCGTTTTGATGACTTTGCCACTGCAACAGTCGTTCAATTGAAGGTCTAGGTCTTCCAGTGAAGATAAAATGGCAAGACAAGCATGGCCCTTCCTTTTATTGTTTGGTTACGAAATACATAATAATATTAGCATTTGGTTTGAAATAGTGGTCATATCAATATGTAAATCAACCAAAATATGTTGCCGTTCAAAATTTTCACGCCACATGTACAATAGGAAACTCCGGTGTCTGGAGAAGATTCAAAGGGTTACTTGTCGCTGGTTTTGTTTGCATGCAATCTTGTTACCTCTCTATCATCTCAAATAATCATGTAATTTCTCAGAATATGGAACAGGTAATAGGAGAAGTTCAACGTCTGCTGTATTTTCAGGATCAAGTCCAGGGTCAATGCTAAACTTTAACCCTTTCCTGGTATAAACTCTGTCTGATACAACAACGCATTCCTTCCTACTATTCCACCATTGCCATTATTACACATTTACACATGCTCCGTTCAAAAACCTACAGATGCACGTTTTCTCTGCCTAATAATAACGATTATTTAAGTATATGTCAGTAAAATTTACATTTTCCAGTTTACCTATCAGTAGCTGTAAGATATTCATGACCAAAAAAAATCTCCAAGTAGTGAAGCCCTTCAGGGTCAGCCGCGACGTAATATAATTGAAAAGGATTTTTTCTACCCAGGAGAAAAGTTTTTTTAATCTTTCTAGAATTTTAGAGGTTGAAGAAAGAAAGAACGACTGATCGAATAGAAGATGTATCATTATCCTATTGAGTAAGAGAGGACGATTACCATCGAAGGGCATATTATCTGTATGCATGAGTACAGAAGGTAACTTTTTTTTATGAAAATGAATGCTGATGATACAAAACATCTGCATAAAAGGATCTGATCAGATAAGGCAAGGTGTTTCGACTCGTAGGCACAGACAATGTTTATATTTTGTATTATTCATAATAACAATGTGCACATTGGGAAACAAGATGCATGCCTTAAAAACTGTTTCTGGGGAGCCACGCTATTATTCAACTCTCTCCCTATTATCTCTCTTTTAGACTGACTGGAAGATTTGAAAGAAGAAAGAACGGAGTATAGCCATATACTCTGCTGTACACTACACCACTTATTATTATTATTATTGTTATTATTATATAAGTAAGGTGTACATTAAAATATCCAGACACCTCAACGCAACATCGACTCATCACCATTGAACCATGAATACATTTTGAGATTGCAAGAAGCTCCGCGTAGGTGAACCCTAATCAACTGATCATCTTCCAGAAGACGACGCAATGCTGCTGTTGCTTAAATAGTTTATTATGCTGATGAGGAGAAACGAACAAGAAGGGAAGGAGATGTAGGGGTGAGTTGAGTGTTGTTGTGTAACACAGCAACAACAACGGTAGTAGAGCCAGCCAGAATGTTCACAGTCGATTTCTACATGAAAGGAGGAACAAGGAACTAACTGTTAGACTCCAAATGACTTGAGGACTCTCTGGAGATCATGATGTACGTGCACGACAACAAAAAGTATCCCGTCCCAAATTACTTTCGTTACTTAACATAAAAGTAAAATCCGTATAAAAGAGTAAGTAGTTATAGGGGAGTAAGAACAGTAACTAAAATTACACCTATATCTGCTCCAGTTGGAGAGAGCACATGGGTATAATTTGGTTATGCATAAATAGATAAAACGAAAGAAAGGTTTCCCTTTGAAAAAAAAGAAGGAGAGAGATGGTTACTAAAGTTGCCGAATAAAAAATCCTGTCCGCCCGCATTGCCGCACAGCAGCAGCTTAAAAATGGAATATCCAATGCCAAGGTCGACTTTTAACCTGATCTCCGAACAACACCTGTCTTTTTTAAGTTGGCTCTTCCCTCTCTCTCTCTCTGTCTTCTGTTAACCGACTATTTACATCATTTTCTTTGCCTGGAGACTAGCTGGTGCTGGTGCTGGTGCTGGTGCTGGAACAAAACGTGCATTCAACTTACTCGTTACTTCTACAATTGTGCTGATGAGGATGGTCTGCCGGCACATTTTCAAGTTCATCTTTGTTACTTTCTACATTCAAGGTGGTTGGTGACGGTGCTAATCGTGCGTTTTACATGCGTGCATGTGCTGCTGAAATCTTGAATGCTAATTCAAGAAAGCAGGCATGCAAGCATAGCATGTTGTCGAATCATTTTGTATAAATTTTCCAGGCATGGCATAAATAACATGACACTGGAGTATTATTATAAAAAATGGCCAAAAACCTCTGTGTGTTGTGTATTTTCCAACCACAACATCTGCACACTAGCTGACGTTCTTTCAGGCTTCGTTAATGAGATCTTCGCTGTAATTGTACTACTTTCAAGAATCGTCAGTCACTCATTGAGATAGAAAATACGAAGCAATCATTTCACTGATGCAATGTTTATAACTGATGGGGAAGACGATGAAATGCCCAATTTTTTGCTTTTTAATGAGCAACGGCGAATTGGTTGGTTGGTCATCGTGTTACTGGATTATCTAGAGGTTTGGTCAGATAAATTAAGAGGACTGTTGTTGGCCGGGTTCGGTTGGGAAATGATTGTCAACATTTGCTTCGGACACGACTGGCACACTCCACTACTGACGCACTTTTGGTGTATAAGAAATCTTGTATTGACTTGTACGAATATTAGCTACGAACAACATATCGTAGATATAAACTTATAAAATTTGTGGATACTACTATCCCCTGCCAGGAGTTTCACAAGAGGACGGCGACGGAACATAATACGATGAGTGACCTGATAATTCTTCCGTATCCCCAAGGATTATTATTTGGCTAGGTTTCAGAGGTGAATCAAGCATCTCTATCCGCAATAAACAAAAAGGAACGGCCAGCAGTAAGTGGAAAAGATATAATTGAAAATTATGTAATTAACCAACTAACGGTAGATCCCTACTGGATTCTGAAGTATAAATAAATTAAGCTTCAAATGGTAGTAATTGGCATTCAAATAATCAATTTTCTT
>JAHZNE010006206.1:0-28865 GCA_027744055.1 Callyntrura sp. NNG-2020
TTTTCTTTTAATAAGCTCCATCCACCGTCCATTTTTTAAATGAAAGATAACACGGGATTGTTTGGTGGAATATATATATATATATATATATGCATCTAGGTGTATATATTATAAAGTGGGTATATTCCTAATTGAGCGGAGCACTTTCTATATAGCATTATGTAATAATTATAAAGATCTCCTTAAAAAAGTTCAAATGTAAAAATGTGGTAAAGTCAAGAAGAAGCAAGATAATTTCATCCTTTTACAAAAAATGTTAACAAAAACATATTTTCTGTGTACGAGAACGAGTAGATGTGGAAAAGTTTCAGTTTTTGAGTATTTTTTCACGAGAGACAAGAAATCCAGTTCGTTCAATAAGGTTAAATTCCATTATCGGATGTAGTAATCACATCATGATCCCCACGTAGTGTTGGCGGCGATGACGATGAAAATAATGACGGTCATTGAATGGAGAGATAAGTAGAATGAAGGGTTGGAAGACGACACGTTACGAACATGAAAGAAGAAAAAAACAATAAAGTGCTTCATTAAAATTACATTAACAACAACTCCATTTACCACCATCATTCATCTGAAAAGTCAATATACTTTTAGTTTAGTGACTCACTCCTCTCTCTCTCTCTCTACACACACACAAACATAAAGTGCACTGCTAATACAACACAACTCTTTTAAAAATCCTCCGCCTCTCGAGATGCTGATCTAAACAGTATGGCCAAAAAGGCAGATAGACACAGAGTTTTAAAAGCTAAATTAAATTTTCTATATGACCTTCTGGGTGTTCTCTCTCAGAAAATAAATGAACCTCGTCCTTCTGTTATTGTTGTGTCGTTGGAGAAGTTGTTTTGTGCTAAGGTGTACTCCTCAAAATCCACCTTTCCGCTGAGAATCACGAGATATAAAAAGACGGTAACCTTTCAGAAAGAATTACGAGTACGAGAGCTTAATCAGATGAAAATAGGCAATTAAGTAAGGTAAACGAAAGTAAAATGTCTCTCTGTGACAATCCGTTTTTAATGGGTCATTTAACTGGGATAAATTCAGCGTAAATGATATAGCAATTACGGAAAATGAGATGGATTTGTATGCAGTGCGTAGTCTCTATGTAGAAATACAGGAAATTGAAGAGTGGAGAAAGAGGGACAATATGTGTCAACGTTCCGCTTTCTTTCTTATAGTCACCCGGCAGACAGCACACAGCAGTACGATTTGATTGTACATACTCCATCGTATTATATTAAAAAACGAAGGCGCAGGAATGTAATAAAGAAGGTGAGCAAAAAGGAATAAACGAGTTGGCGAAAATATTGCGTCAAAAAATTTGCCCTGTGTTGTGCGAGTGTGTGGTTGGAAAACTGGATATAACCAGTTTTAGTCCGTACTTTGCTAAAAATTTATGAGGCATCTATTGACTTGCAAAAAAGTAAATTCTGCGGGGCTTAGCACGCAACGCATTTTGGGCGATTGAGAGATTCTCTTTTGTTAACCCATCTAAAAAGAAAGTATTTCAGATTGTACGGGTAGCAGCTAAATAAATAGAAATTTCTTTTTGCACGCAGTTCAAGTACATTATATATACACATCAGAGACTCTGAAACGGTACGCACGTAAAAAGAAAGTGCACGAGCCACAATAAATCATCCTTATTTATTATTAACATTATTATACTGTTAGATTCGCTGCTGTTACAGGCCATTGGCTCTAAAGCCAATCACAAAAGCCAGAAAATCCCGTGACCTTGTTCCTATACTACAAGAAGAAGCAGAGGAAACCGTGCTTTCTGAAAACGACCCTACCCGTTAACTATGACCCTACGGCGGCATGCCACATAACAACTTATCTATTTCACACATGGCGAAACTTGCAGTTACTTCGAACTTTCCACCACCCACTATTCACTATTACAACTTTGTTGATTGTATGGGGAAAACTACGGGCTGTGGGTTTTTTCTGTATGCACAGAAAGTAGTATGCTTGTACAGAGAGCTGGATTTTGATGCTTTAATTTAGACCTGCCTAGCTCAAACTTTTCGAAGGATACGTTTACAGCCAGTAGGTTTGTAGTAATACGTGTAACATCTGTTTCATCTTTGAATTTCCCGGGATGGTATTATTACATTTATTTGATTCTGTAAACGTAAAAACTTGCTTCGTGTTATTATGAATGTGAGAAGCACGTCATAACAGATTAATCTATAAATATGTGTGCATTATAGAGAAAAATGCACATATCTTGTATATATGGCGAAAACATTGCCCAATTAAAACTTCTGTCATGCATCAAGTGTCTTGGGCTTTTTTCTCGTAATCTATGACTGTAACGAAACTTTCATGTGTGCTGGATAGAGATAATTACAAAAACTCCGATGTGGCTTGCTTCTGCTGGTGTGAGTTTGGATTTAATAATTAACATTTTGAGAAAAGGAAAGTTTTCTATGGTGGGATACTGAGAAAACGGAAAGTGGAACCGGGTAAAAAATTCATAAAAATGCGACTACACAAACAAGGAATGCAATCAAAGTGAAAATGAACATACATTTCGGATGTTCACAGTACAAAAATGTGTTGAGCACTTGTTTTGAACGCAACTCTTTAAAGATATCCATAATATGTAAAGAAAAAAGTTAAATACGTTTAGTGCGTTATTATGTAAAAAAAAATCTTCCTTCCACTATTTTTACTTTGTAGTGCACTATTTAAAAAGTGCATCGCGTAATCCCAGCAATACAGAAGTTGCGCATTCGAAATCACAACATTATAGTGGGGTTGTATTTAAGAATACACCATTTTAAACTGTCTCAATCATTAAGAGTTATTTTTTATTCGTAGTTTCAGTTCCCCTATATAAAAAAAGTTTAAACTTCAAACAGAAATTATACCGACATTCCTGTAGTCGAAATTATGTAGTCAACAAGCATTATGTATGCTTCAGTTTCCTTCGAGCAGTGGCGTTCGTTATGCGTTATTTCTCTTGGTAGCTTTGATCCATAAAGACACCACCAGCCAACAACTACCAACTGGGCCAAGCTGTGTGCGTGATACAAACTGACTTACTCTCTGTCTCTCCCCCCGCCCCTCTCGGTGCGTTCTGGTTTTATGCATGAACGCAAGAAATACCAACAATAAAATGAGGACGGGAATTTTGTACAACTGGAAATGCTGTTGCAAATTCGTCTTTATTGTGAAACACAATTTTAATGAAATGTAATGGAATCGCTGACAGAGTAAAACATAATTAAAATGAATTCCATTCCATTCTCACAAAATAGCAAGGTTATCATAATAATATCACCATTGGATGTACAGCCAAATTAGATTACATGCTTCTTCAGTGAAAAATGTGTGTCGACGACGCAGCAATTGTTGTACAACATACTAATATGCGTGCACGAGTTTTAAAAAGAGAGTCAAGAGTAGGAATAGAGGAATGACTATATACCGTATAGAAAACTACGTATGACATGTTATGCAATTTGCCCAACATACAATACGTGTAGTAAAAGGGCTGTCGTCGTACCATTTCACAATTCTCTGGTTTCGTTCCACTTCGAAATTGCGTATTAACAGTAATGGAAGCTGTACTACTGTATCTCTATGAAATACTTTGCTTTTTTGCCAGCAGCGCTACACATGCTGGATGCTTTTCTAATTAAATCTCGTGTACTTAAAAATTTGGGGAAAAAACGAGGGCGTAATAAAAAGCAGTACGCGGGATGTTGAGTTGGGCATCGTCGTGTTGTGGTTTCTGGGAATGAGAAACAGTTTTATTTTTTTATTAGCGTCATCGCTTCAAACATACTAGGTATGACGAAAAGCGCGATGTACGTGTTGTCTTCAATTCAGGAGAAACTACAACTTTAAACTCGTTTGTCAAAATGACTGACAAAGTGGTAGCGCCGCGCAGTGGTAGCATTATACCTTGAAGTGCTCGAGTTATAGAGCGATATTGCCAACTTTTACGTTGGTTATGTTTGTACTTAGAAGAAAACAATAGTGAGAGGAGAGGAGTGATTACATTTTCGAATGTTTAGTCGGAAGTCAGTATTGTCGTTTTAATTGACAGGGAATAATTAAATCAGATACGTCCTCTATGCGAAAAGACAGTTTGCGTCTAACTGTCATACAAAAAACCTTTTTGGTGCTTTCATTTCTCAGTGGGCCAAGAGGAAGTTGTTGTCTGTTTCAAGCACATTCGTTTGTCACGTACGTCTATACAAAGTAACAAGCTTGGAAAGCTATATTGTAGCACCATATACATTCCAATTCACAAGTGTATTTATACAAAAGTCACGCCACGCTGGTATTACCAAGCAATCTTCATGTTTCCAAAAAAAACTTATTACAGATTCGAGCAGTGTTGCATTTGTACTTGTGTGCATATCGAATCGACGGTATACTACATTAGAGCATTGTTTTAAATGAATGTGTCTGTAGTAAGTATTAATTTCAGAACGACATATGCTCCTGCAACGTCAAACAAACCGTAAATCCATCTTGTAGTTGCAACACAGGTCTATTTTGTTTACTAGAAGCATAAAATCGTTGCTTTCACGCCCCTAGTACGAAACGTACAATGAAGTTATATATTGGCAAACGGCAATCAGTATGTGGATGCTCTTTTATAGTAGCACAGCTGGAATATTTTTGAGTAGCTCATTTTCAATAGAGTTTAATTAAGAGATACTCTATCAAGAGGGGTGGTGAAAGAAAAAAAATCATCCGCGATAAAAAAAAATGTGGCTGCGTAATGCGTACAATTTGCCCATCTGAATACATGTAATCAGAAAGGTTGCCAAGTGTCGAAGTGATGTGCGCATCAGGGTTTCTCTAAATATCAGCGACATTGCTCCGGGATCAATTTATCCGCGGAGTTCTGGTGACTGAACAGAAACTGATACTGCTACGACATCCAACCCTGGACGTGCTATATATTAGTTGTTTGGCAGAAAAGGAGAATTTGCAGTGATAGATAACTGATTACTGATATCGTTGTTGAAGGCGATGCACTGGTACTGGTATACATATTACTTATTTACCATGAAATTCCAAAACCAAAGTAGGTGTACATAATATGAATTGAATAACGTCATTACTGCCATCGTCTATAGAAGGATGGTGGCTCACATTATCATTTTAACGCTGAACCCCCTTCTTAAAAGGGATAAGCTGCATGAAGCGGAAATAACGATTTCCGGTTTAAATCTCCTCCTGTAAATACATGTTATACCGAAAATTTATGAAGTCTTGTTGAAAGCTAGAGTAGCATTCATCTACAGCGGAGAGTGCGGCAGCAACGAAAGGAGAGATGAATTTATTAAACTTATTAATATTTCATTTTGTACTGGAACGAAGGCAAAATTTAATACACTCTCCTATGCATTGACGATTAGACACGGCGAGGGTGGAGAAATTTGTGCCAGTGCCACACGGCTCCAAAAAATAGCATTTACGACCGTCAAACGTGTGTACATCGTCATGAGCTCTCTACCTAATCACAAGAAATCCCTGTATGACTTATTTTTTTCTTAAACGAAAATCTACCATATTATCCAGTTTATTTTTCACTTTCAAAAACCCTGCACCACAAATGCATAGAGCATGTAAAATGACATAAATTTTTCCACATTTGCACCACATATATGTAACCAACGAATGAAGTACCACCTCAACTTACCCTGTTTAAAATATTTTGTATCACGTTCATATGCCTATATACCTATAGACATGGACAGGCTCACTTCATTTACACACTTTGATGTATTTGTATGGTAATTTTTTTCTTACAGCGTATATATCTATATAAGTATAGATAAAAACTTGCCGTTTTTCTTGCATGAGAAAGGAACATTATCATATTACACCGTCTGCCATTAGAGCTGACAGTGATAGTAGGAGGAGAGCAGAGGCACGCGAATACTAATGTGACTTTTTACACAAATACACACACACACACACACACACACACAACAATCATTTGAAATGCTAATGGTATATGGGCTCCCGAAAAAGTAGCACTTTTAATATCTTTCTAGAAAAATGAAGAATCCTAACTGACATATCCTCTTTTTTCTCTCATCGCGCAATACACCAGTGAAGTGAAGGTTGTTACTGTATAATGATATTATCTTGAGTATCTTTTTCAGTAATCCCCATTATCAAAGTTATATTGACGTTTCATTTTCTCTCTCTTCATTTCAATATTTCTGTTGTGTTGAGAATTTTATGTAAGAAAATCTGTTTTTGTTCCTCCTATGCTCTATATATGTGTAGTTCCATATACCCGCTTTTTTGTTTTATAGGACGGTAATAAAACCACGGTATTTGTATATTTTTAGGTATCTTCATCTCGTTAGTAGTAAAGAAATCAAGAAGTAGCTGGTGTTGTGTAAGAAATTATTACTTCAAGGAAGGAAATAAAGTTTAAGCTTTCTGTGAGTTTGTTGGTGTTTTTTTCTAAACGGCTTTTGGTTTGTTTACTGCTGTGTTTGCTACAAAAAAAGTTCCACCACAAGACGTCAACTGTAAGACTTTGAAAAATTGGAGAGAGAAAAAAAAGATGAGATTTTTTTAGGGGGAAGAGGGAGACGAAGGAAAAGGCGACGCGTGTTCATTAAATCCTTTAAAAATTATGTACACTGTATATTTATGCATAGTAGATTCCTTCTTGAGACATTCATACTCAAATATATATATTGCAGTGTTACATTATATGCAGGAGACACGCACTCAAAGTCAATCAGCATAACGAACGAGAACTACTTGCCCTCTCGTGCGCACATGGAGCTCGTTTCGTTTGCTTTTTGAAACACTCATTCAAGAAGAAGTTCTTTTTTGGGGGAAAACAAAAAAGTAAGTTTAGTAAAGTCAAAGTTTTAAGTGAATGACTGCATTTACACACTATTCTTGACATAACAGTGACTGCTTCCTCTCCTCGCCTTTACTATATTACCAGCTTTAAATTTTCATAGGTAAAACGGACAGTTTACAGGCAGGCTTCCTGTGGACTTCCTCTCTCTCTCTATCTCCCCCTTAGTTTTGGAAAGAAATGGGTTTTCTTATTATGATTAACAAGAGTACTTAACAGCATCTCCAGCTTTAAAACTGTTTCAGTCTATCCTTCTCTCTCCCCCCGCATTTTTTGGTGCCAAGAGAGAGAGAGAGAGAGAGAGAGAGAGAGAGAGAGAGAGAGAGAGAAACCGTGTAGAACTGTTTTTGAAGAAAAGTCATTATGAGCTCGTGCCTGGAATTGTATATTATTACCTCGTATCACGTAACCATTTTAAAAGTACGACATCTAATATGCGCTGATATATTATTATGGTTGGAAAAAATGTTTTGAAAGAGTACAGTTGAGACGAAACGGAAGCTGTTTGTAGCTGAGATGAGAATGAATGAAGGATACCATCACACGTAGAAAAACATTTTTCCTGGTTTTTTTTACTTATGAATTACGTATCCTAAATCGTAACACAAGTATATAATATATGTAGTTTGTAGTTCGTATATATATACAGAGAGCACTTGAAGCTCAAGCTAATTTTAAACTAAAAATTTCAATATCCACTTCTTCCAGTCTTCGAAGGAAACTTTCAACAAGAAAATTTTTTATATGCTTGTAACTACTTGCTTAATATTTAGGCTCACACAGTGCGAGTTTCGGATTTGAGACTTTAAAAGTTAACGTGAAAACGAGCTGGATTGCTGTAGAATTTTTTGTGTGAAGACGAGTTTTGCTGTGCAACGAATTTTGGTCGAGTTGCATTAAAAATTACCGTTCTACCTTCCCTACCGTTTACCTTTGGATATATAACCTGCAAGGATGCTAATAAAGTTACGCCATATCATGTACAAATATATATATCGAGCTTGTGATATTGGCTCCCTTCTTGGAAAGAACATGTAGTGTTGATAGGTAGTCGCTACTATATGAGAGCCCAGGGCAAAACAAGGGCAGAGAAAGTGTAGGTTAAATTTTTCTTTTTCGCGGCAGCTGATAATGATTTTGCACATGAATCTTTGAAAGGAAAAAAGTCCAATGTCTAATCAGTGTCAGCGCACTGATACAATTTTACGCTGCTGCTGTCATTCCTCAGCAATGAAACGGGTTTACAGGCAACCGACACCGACATACCTTTGAGCCTTTTTCGAGAACACACACCACCACTCCGAAGCTACTTGTAATTCGAATCAAAATGTAATCAGCACCAAAAATGAAATAGGCAGGGGAAGAAGTGCCACCGTGTAAAACATCAAATTTTATGTTTATAGGAACCACGTATAGGGAAGAGTTCTCTATGTAAGCTTGTATCCCTACACTATTTCTTCCCTAAAACATTCCCCTTGAAAAAATACAAGCACACTATAATTCTTTTCTTGATTATTCTAGGAAATACTTCAATGAAAATGAGAATACGCCTTAGTTCCTACCGCATCACATTACCTTTACAACATTCACACAGAAAAAAGAAAACGAGAAAAAGTGAGCGAAACTCAAGTGTGTGCAAACAAAACAAAAAACAAGCCGGTTGCTGCCACACACTTGTTTATACCAGTGGAGTTGAAATAGAGAAACCTGTAATATGGTAAATATATTGGGAAAACAATTTCTTTTATCATCCGATCTTTTTCTTTGTTCCTTGTTTTTCTCCCGTTGTTCTTTCTTTCTCTCCTGTATTCGCTCTCTCTCTGTCTGCTTTCCTGGTTCCGCGAATTGCATTACAACCCCGAGCTATACACAAACCTCAACACGCATGTGATTTTCAATACACATTAAACATTATATGCCACGTGAAGAACAGAACAATAAGGGCGATGACGCTGAAAACTACACGGCAAGAACACGAGGCACTATTTCAAAACGACAGGACACAAAATAGCACAGAGGAGAAACGAAGCCAATCCTATTTACTTTCAAAAAGGCGTCATTATAATATGAATGAATGAAGGAATGAGAATGGAATAAACAAAAAGTATTTTTCCTTTCACACTCAACCTGTTCGTGTGGGTTCTATCTGGTATACATGCTTCTAGCTAGTATGCCGTATTCCATTTCATATATACTTGGTGTTGTATACTTTCTCCATTTTTCTTTTGCCTTCTCTTCCGCTACTACTATGACTATACTACTGTTTCTCTGCGTTTGGCACCATCGTACGAACGCCACGGTAATGTGTAGTGTAACATGTACGTGCATTCATGACAAATGAAATGAAAAACAAGAGCATTTCTGGTGTAATGCATTGTAATGTGGCTATCCATACCGAGAAAAATAGAAACATGAAAGAGGTAAGACATTTTGGGGAATTGCGTAATGTTACAAATATTAGGGTAAGGTACCACTGCTGCACATCATGTGCATATCACATACATGCATTTCCTCTTTATAGGAAAAAAGAAGAAGGTGAATAGAAGCTGGTGTAGGAATGCCAGTGGAATTGTCTCTTTCAAGTGATTTTGCCAGAAACATTTTCTCATTTCATTTTTAAAAACGGAAAATTGAGTTTTCGCATTTTCATCGTATGTGCCTCCCGTTATAATACAACTATTACTATTACACTTTTACTTTTACTACTTGTTCCTGAGATGAGAGGATGTTGTTTTTGAATTGGAACGGCAACATGCTTTCGCTTTCTTTCCCCGTATGTCTCATAATATCATGTGTCTATAGGCAAACCTGTACCTTTCTGTTAAGGACAGGATTTTACATCATTTGGTACAGAAACTACGCCGCTTTCTGCAGCAGCATCTGTCTGATGTACTATAACATAATGTAGTGTATAAGCAGTGTATATTTATATGTGTGTCTCCCATTTTTATTATCACTTCTTTATGCCATGCCACTGTCAGATGTTTTGAAATCGAAAGAAAGAAACATTCTGATGATCTTTTCCTTTTGTTATTCGTGACATCATTTTCTTTTGTCGTTTTTCAAATGAGAAATCTCAAAGGGGGAAGGCATACCTAATGGTAATGTAAAGCGTGCTGCTACATATTTTGTGTGCGTTATTGACTCCCACACACACACATACACACTCACACATACGTCTATGACATATTGGAACTGTATTGTTGTATTGTTCTCTGGGAGTTTTTTATTTGAGGAAAACGTGATGGAAAAGCAAGATGGATATTATATGACAAAAAAAGATTTCATTTTACACATTTTCTAAGGATTCTGCACACTGCAGTGCAGCAGTGGCAGGAGGCAGCAAAACCCCCGACGACAATGCATATTGTTTATCTTTGATTACTTTTCTTTCTCATGACAATTCCACACATTTCAATTCAATACTCTAGCTCACGTACCTTTTCTTCGGCGCACCGTGTGGGCTTTTCGAGGTTTTGACAGTAATCGTATGTTTTGATAAATTGTTATCAGTCTTCCACGCTTCTTGGATTTTACCGAGAACATGTTCTATTTTGCCCATTTTCCTCCGCGCACCACCATTTTTACAAGTTTCAACCATATGCTACAATTGACTGTTGTGTTTTCCTCTCCGTTCACAGTCAGCCTTGATTCATTTATGCGAACACCCCAGTATATTTTCATACAAACATTTGTGAAGGAACGAATTTTCCTACTTTTTTCCACTATCTAATCTAAACCGCACGGTTTTCAGCGTTATCTAAATACACACTGCCTACGCAGCACTAACAAAACGCGAACCTGAAGTTTAGCTTCGCTTCGGGTGCGATTATACAGCCTTGTGTGTACCTAGTGTCATATTAACTACGGCGAGACATTAATATTTAGTACGTTTTTTAAAGTCCTTTTCCATCCACTCATCACCATGTAGCATAAAATACGCACGACTTCGTCTAATTATACATGTCACACAATATGCATGCTAAATTATGTACCTCTGCTTGGCTACCAAGAAATTACATCAATGATGATGAAGCAACCGACAGGATTTGTCATCCGACGCCGCCGCCGTCATCATTCCTACAAATTCATTCACGCCACAAACAATCAAAGTTACAAGTTTATTTTTAGGCTGAGCGTGTAGTACACACTTATAAAAAAGCAGCCATTTTCCCTTTTGCAAAGATATCTGCTTCGACACTGCCACGTCGTCGTAACAGTGTGAATGCGGGAGATTGGGGGTTTGATTTAACAAAAAAATTATAAGTTCCATAATATTGGACACATGTACATGGAGAGCGATAAAAAACCGGAAATCGTCCTAGAATACCTAGCAGTTCTAATCTATAGTAGTTATTATTAACATTCATATTTAACATGTTTCATCTTTTTTGATAATCGCGGTCTGGTAATGATTAGGCAAGGTGGCCCTTGACGCGTGTCCGTAATGCTTGGCTGTTCTCTATAACTAACCGAAACCTGTAAAATGAAAGGCTTGTGTGTGTGTGTGTGTTTGTGCAAGTAAAGCTCTCTGCATTGAACATAGAATGAACAATGAGAAACATGAAAGTTATAAAAACGCGAGATGGTAAAACGATGCACCTGCCTTGCTTGCTCTGTGTTTAAACTTTTCATAAAGTCAATGGCATATCGTTACAAGGAGATAATCTGACTGGTACAATTTTAAAATTTTTACTCGTTCACACAACCAACTACTACTACTACTACTACTATACTTGCACACTAGCACTCACTGGGGTCTATTAACGCTTTTTTTTTAGAATCCTTCAAAAGTATACAGTGCCCCACATTAGTAACAGTGCAACAGTGGTGGCGGTGGCACTGCGTCGTATAAGTGATACGTACACTCTCCTGAAATAATATATAGTTTCGTAAATTTCGCATAATATGTACTATTATTGTTATTATTGTAGACAGCTGTAATTTTATTTACGTTTTGCTAACAGCTTGAAATAAAATGGTTAAACATTTGGAATTCAATTCCGTTCAATTTCAATAAATGCCTACCGTACTAACGTTATTTTTATTCTCTCTGATTTTCATTATAACCATACTAGTCTGGTAGTCACACTTGCACAGAGTTTGTCGTCCTCGAAATTATATTGCGTACCTACCTACCTACCTATTTTAAAATCAGAGGGCTTTTCATTTTGCATGTATAGTCTGACACATGTCCCACAAAACGGGCTACTATAATTTTGAAAAAACCAATGTAATGAAAGCTACTAAACTATACGACGACGATGCGATTTAAAAATACCTAACTACTCCTCCAATAACAACAACAACAAAAACAGGAGTTCATTGTAGCTGCTGCTGATACAGCTTTGCTATCATTAATATGATTTAAGCTGTCATGGTTCGTGATTTTGGGATTTGTTGCACCCAAATTCTCTTGTCTACCAGAACTCACAATATATACAGCTGCATGATGATGGTTAGTAATAGTTGGTAGTAGTGTGCAAAGAAAACTTTGGTTCGTTGATTTCTTTTAAACGCAAACCTTACCGTATCTTATTGAAATTGAAATCAGCTGAAAGGATGATACAACAAGTTTGTGAATGAAGCTGAAGAAAACATTATTCTCAAGGAAAATTCTGTTTTGAGCCTTATTCATGAAAAAAGGATTTTCCTAATTTAGGTTGTTAGTGTGTGCTACCATGTAGGGAGAGGGAGAGACAACACGGATATAGCATTCCAGACTGGCAGACTACCAGTGGCGGACAAATGTCATTTATATCTCTGATCGTTTGCATGAATTCAATATAAAAAAAGAAAGAACACCTAATGATATTGATATGAGGATGACTATGTATAGTTTTACCCGAATTCAAAGCATTTTCATGTTACCATCAACGATGCATGCGTTATAGGATGTTGACATTTAAATGCTATTGCAATAGGACAAAAGTTTAAAAGAAAAAAATGAACATGTATATCGGCCACGTTTGTATGCTCAATATTTATAGATCGACGGTTTCAATAATGTTCAATTGTGTCACAAAAATATAGTCGGAATCATAGCATAAAACTCGTGGGAGTAAGTAAATATGTTATGAGAACATTTTATCCGCTTATTATCATGGGAAATTGTCAAATTATACATCATTTGATCCCATATAGCACAGTACACGGAGAAATTATGTTATTGAAGGAGGCAAAAAATGACAAACCTCGATCAGGGTGACGGAAATGATAAACAGCGGCGGAGGGAGACATCGGTAGTGATCCGCATAATATTTTCGGTCCCTCTCATCCGTCAAGAACTCGTCCGCTATTAGCTTGGCCATTCTGCAATAAAAAAAGAAGAAAAGAGCCCGATTAGATACAAGGATTCAACAATGAGGGACCAACATCAAATTTACATAGATAGTTGGTAAAACACCAGCAATTAAATTTAAACGCGGCATCCTGAGAATAACATTGGTGAACACAACGGAAAGTGGATGCCTTGATTCGTATCCCCACCAAGAAACAAGTATTATTGTAACGCAGCATCAACCAAATAATCTCTATTTTTTGCTGCTTTCTACCTCTTCTTGTTTTTCCCAGTTGTTCTTTCAATCGTGACTCATGACAAAAACCAAGCTTGCATATCTAGCACCATTTTAATGCTCCTTTGACTTTTATAGGATTTCCCCTTACGAAAATCCTTCCCCACACATTATACATTTTATTATTGAGCTCAAAAGTCGAGCTAATTACAGCACATTAACTCGTCTTATAATGTCAGCGTTGCAACTCATCCATTCTCATTTTGCAGTTTGCTCCTGCATTCATTAACCTTCGGTAGCTGCACTTGTTAGGAACATAATTACAAGAACTCAATCATGTCAGCAGTTTCTAATTCTATTGCCATGTCGGTGCCAGAAGCAGCGGCTATAAAGCTAAAGCTAGCTGGGTTGAGGAGACGCGCGCACACACACACACACATACATACTGGCTTACATACGAACCACACTGCTCTTCTCCCTCAAGACACTCATATCACACGATTTGGAGGTATTTAGTGGTAATGATAAGTCTCTAATGAAGTCACAAATTCTCAAATGATCCCTCAAGGATAATTTATGATGACAAGGAGTGACACTTTGCACCTGGCTACCACACACACACACATACGCATTCAGCCGTGGAGTAAGCTCGAGCAGCAGCCTTATAAGTAACACAATAGTGTGATTTTTACTAGTAGCTACCATGAATCCCTATTACGTCGAGTGGTTTTTCAGTATACCTCCAAATTCTTTCCCAACACACCCCAAAGTGACAGTCCGTTCTACCTTCTTCCTTCCTGCTGCAGCAGCAGTAATGACATTTACGTTGACGTACCTTGTTGGTAACCATGCTTAAAAATTCATTATAAATATGTCACCTGACAGCTTTCCTACTTTGTCACTCAAGCATTCCACCACCATTTTATCTACACACTTTTCCTTCCTCCTCGCGACAAGAAAGAGTCGTTAAACCCTCTATAATACCCTGTAATGCGCTAATAACGATTTAATGATTGTACACACTAAACACCCAATTCCAAAAGTAATTATTGCTTACCTCTCGTCAGATTTGTCATCTAAATTGACAATTACAACCATTTCCTTCAACTTGTACTTTCAAAGTAGTTGCACCTTTCACACACAAAAAATGTTGAGGCGTTGCTCGGTTTCACGGGAACACGCCTGGTAAAATGCTGATTCTTTTTTAGGGAAATTGCCAGAAACGCTGGGGAGCACTTTTCTGTGTATACAAAATACTAGTTCATTAAGCTTATCTGCCAGGGTAAAGTACAAACGTGTCTGAAGATAACACCATTACTGTCCGATTAGAGCTGGTTTCACGTAATCATCACTTTTTGGATGAACTTAGCAGACACCGTAGGAGTTGGAAAGAATTCCGAGACATTGTTTCCCATAAATTTCGCGATCTATTCAGACAGTTCATGGATTTTTGCAAACCCTGTCTCAGTCTACGCAAGCATGAACATGTGTGTCTGTGTGATGACGACGAGGAGTACAGTGGTTTGACTTTGCAATCTAGGCAACAAAGACAAACGCATGAGGACACGACTTCTCTCTACTGAGAAGTCCGACGGTGTTCCATTTCCTCGATTGCTTTGAAGCGGATGATATGTCTCATGTGTGTAAGTGGCAACCTCTCTGATCAATATTTAATGCCGGTACGCTCTTTCGGGAGACGTAGTGTTTTTTAGCACATGCGAAGATAATGTTACAAATGTATGCCTGTATATTTGAATCAGTGATGACAACGTAAACGATGATGTCAACGTCGGGAATCACCTTTCACTTGGGAACAAAGGATACTTAATTTCCCCAGTCTACTTATCGAAATTACGCCTACTCCAAAAACAGTCCAAATTCTACACGGACCAGCAAGTTTGCGTATTTTGAGCAAAGACACCGTCCAACTTTTCACTTACACGTTCAATCATCTACCTTTACCACGAACGTAGGTAACAAGAAAACAAGAACATGTAGGTACACATTCACAGAAAAACGGACAACAATGGTGCCTGCACTCTCTACAAACCTCCTTGCTAGACAGCAGCAAGAAGCCGACTGAATGACTGATTAAACTGAACATCAAGACCGGCTTAGGTTGGTTGGTGGTGATGGTGCTTAAAAGACTTCATTCTCACAATTTGAGAAAAGATGTTCATCATCAGCATTTAGGAAAGAAGGCTAGAGAGAGATACACTTACGTGTGTGTGTACGTTTTTTTAACAACAAAGATCATTCTCTCAGAGAGAGACGTACAAAAGAAACAGAGAGAGACATGAGATCTGTGAGTATACGTACGTACGGCATACGTTTACTCGCTTACAGACAGACACACACTCTCCAACAAGGGCAGCAGCAACAGTAGTAGTAGACGCAGACCAGGTAAGAAGTATTTTTGTGGGTTCCCAATTCTCAACGATGATATTAGCTTCTTTTTTTGGGTCTCTCTTATTTTACGTTTATTTCTTACTCACCAACAATACGCCAAAGGGGAATGGAAGGTTGACGAGTAGGTATAATAATTATATATATATATATACGTACCTATTCCATTATATATGAAGGGATATTCAGGGATTAGCTTTTACCTCTTCATATTAAGCTACATACGACCAAGTGATGGGCTTTGACTACCTTCACAGTTCGTATGCCTTGCTGGCGCACACACACACACGCCACCATCAACCACCTCAATAACGCGAGACTGCACACTATTTTCTTCTTTCAGTTCATTACGATGTCTGACTGAGTAAGCTCAGTTAGTTAAAAGAAGAGAGAATGAAGTTTGTGCATTCGTAGTGCACACGTAATATTGTATCTCTCTATTACATATGGCGCATTGGGATACGAAGAAGAAGAACGCCAGCATATACTCACATCGTCAATACTACACCAACATCAATACTACAAGACCAACCAGGCAGAGACCTGAAAAAATGCCCTGCAAACAGTTAAAAAGCAGCAAACATTTATATCGCAACGCACGGGTGAGCTTAAAGCTGGTAAGTGTTGTGTGTGTGTAGTTCTGCTGCATGCGTTAAAAAAAAATAATGCCTTGTGTAGGCAGCTTGCAGCACACGCTCTGCTTATGCAGTTAAACGTACCAACACTAAAATTCTGAAGTAACACCAACCACCATCATCACCCACCACTACTGTCGCCGCCACCACCACCACCACACACATAACTAACTCCCTGGTTAAACTTTTGGTTGACCAAAAATGTATGAAAAGTACATTAAGTACATATGAGTTGAGAGTGTGTACGTGTGGGGTTTATGAATATTTTGCTTATTCCCCCCTGCTTCCTTGCCTTATTCAGTATTTGTTGTGTAGTAGACCTGCCATCACCGACTACACACACCAAAACTGGGCTCATCATTCATTCATTCTTCTTGTAGCTTCCGTTCCTCCGTCCATCTCTCTTCCGCCGACCTTTCATGTGTACAAAATGGGAAATATTGTTACGTTGTACGCTCAAGCGACTTGAATGGGGGAGCCAAGTGCGGTATTGGGTTTAAATGAAAAAGTTTGTCGTTTTATGAACGTCCTACTGACTGAGGTACTGTAGGAAGAGGGTCGCGAGTGTTGCAGTGACGCGGTGGTGTAATGGTATGAGTTTTTCGATGATGATAAAAACGAAAACATGCTTCGCTTGCTTGTGTTTGTAAATTTGTCAGGAAAAAGCCATTTTGGTGGTGCTGTCGTCGTAGACAAGACAAGAGGACTTCCTCTGTCTGTGTAGACGCAACATTTGTAACATTTCACCCATTCAAATTTCAAAGTCAATGTCGTTATGAAAAAAGTGTAAAACGAAAAGGGGAGAGAGAGAGAGAGCTCTGCAACTGTTGAAAGACAACTAACTACTGTTTGTATTCATACATGTGTCCTTTGCATAATATTATACTGTGTGCACAAGTGCACACTACATTTAATATAACGTTTGTCTCTTTTTTTTAGCAGTGCGAGTCGCATGCCAAATGCCAAGTACAAATTGTACAAATATCAAAGTAAGTTTAAGCACATGTGCAGCCACAAATAAATTAAGTGAGCGTACAGCAGCAGCAGCAGGCACAATCGGGAATACATGCTCTGTTCCAAAAGCGTGTACTCGAGTGCAGCAGAGCTTTATAATTATTGTAAATATGCGGCAAAATCCCATTGCGACGGATGACACGTAAAATAGACAGAAAATGTGGATGTATAGAGAGAGAAGCAGGCAATTAGGGCTTGCATGCAGAGCAGATGATAATGCACATTGACTCTCTGGGCTCTGCATGCAAACCACAATGCACAAACTCTATAATTGTATTTTTATAACTTTCAACGTATGAAGTAGTAGCGTATAATAATCTACGTGCCAGGATGGTATTCTCTGGTGGGAGAAGATGTTCCTTTTTTTGCGACGATAAGGATTCTTTTTGAATTGTAACGAACGAAAGAAAGAGAAGAAAGATAAAGAGGAGCGGAAGGAAGGAAGTGTTATGCGTAAATTTCACTTTTTTCTCTGTTGTCGCACTTTTTTGTTTGCGAGTTAGTACCGTGTACTTTGCACATTCAATGTTGAATTAAACAAAGCTGTTGTCTGGAAGCGACGATATTATGCCATGCTACACATTTTCTGTTTTACACTTTTCGGCGCTTCTCTGGGGATTGCGGCGACGACCGCCAGTGCTGCTGCTGCTGTGTGAGACTTGGTAGTAATACTCACATTGAGATATTTTTGTTTAGCATTATTTTGCCACGGAGAAAAAGGAACAAAGGCAAGACAATCATGTTGAAAGTATTGCAGCTAATTTTACTTTATAAATAGTTGTGTAATTTCATTACAGCTTGACTCGCCGTCGTCGCTGGAGCGTGAGAGGACGGCGGCGTCACAGGAAGACTAGATACGAAGGGTAATTATAACGGCAGCATTTTCTTGCTTTTTCTGACCAGAAATGCTGTCAGTTTCCAGTTCAGTACAAATCCTTTTCGTAGTATGTGCCATCGTCATCCCTTTAACCGCGCCAGCAGCGTGTAGCACGCTCGCTACAGTAAATGAACCTATTTCCCGTCTTGATTAAATTTTGCAGTTTGAAAGGGTGCCGGGAAACTTGGCTGTGTTTATAACATTATCAACAGACATGCATGTAGTCTTTTTCGGAGATGTACAGAAAGAACATCTTTGTTGCTTTTGTAAAACTGTTGGTAGAATTGAATTTGCGTGGATAAATTATCCTCTCTGGACGGTAAAGTAGGAAGATACAACACTACATAGCAGCCGTCACCTTCAAACTTTAAATTGAACAACGAAAGTGAATATTAATGGTAGATTCAAACAGGCGAGATTCTGCAATTTATTCACGATCGACATCTGCTGCTGCTGGTCGATGGTCTTGTTAGTTCTTGATGTACAGCTCAGTCACTTGTCAATAGCGTCAGTTAACGCAAGAAGGGATAGAATATAGAGTAGAGGGACACATCGTAGAAATCTGGTGAACACATTACGCAAACATTTACTAATTTATTACAAATCTGGAAAAAATTTGCATGCTACCAATATTCTAAATATGGCATGCCTAAATGGGTCAATTTTCAAACCAAATGTTTCCACTGTATCAGCGGTTCGTTCAGCTTAATTCGTAAATAGCAAATACGTGTTCTCGTTTCACTTTGTAACGTGACTTGTGGTTTCTACACAGTTTGTTGTTGAAGAAACCCTCTTCTTAATTTCCCTGCGGAAAAATACACAGGTAAGAAAGACAGTGAGAGGAGGCTTACACCCCGATTCATTATAATATCAACGGTACCGTTTGTAAGTTTACTCTGATAAATTAATGGTTTGACTTAACACCTTCGGGCGTTGTGCTGTTCAGTCCTATTTGTACTAAAGCCAGTCCCGTTTGAATCTGGTAATTTCGTATCACAACATGCCCACGTACCCATTCTAGCTTTACTCATATACTCTGCTGTAATAGTCAAGTAGACATATTGTGTGTGTGTATATAGAAAATTAAAACTAAATTATCGATGTAGACAATCATCCAGTATAGCGCAAAAGTAGATCAACTAGAGTCGCTTTAAAAATCTTATAGAGGTTCAGTATTTGAGGCATGCTGATACCAAAGATGTAAGTGTACAGTCTCCGCATTCACATACGACTGACAGACAGACCTGCGGAGGAAGAAATGTAAAGGTACGCAACGCAATAATTCTCCCTCAGTCAATTGAATCAATAGGACGACTTAGCACAACACACACACACATCGCAAATATCCAAACAGACTCTGCGTCTATGTACAGTCAATATTGTCTTATGTACGCGTAGACTTTGTTTCAGATTTTCTTTTACAGATTTTAGTCGGCAGTCAGCACTACAACGAAAATGAAACGATAAATGGAGCACATGCATCACCACAATCTATCAGTCAGTAAACTTCTCTTTTATCACTGTAAATGAATGCCCAGCAGCTTTCGTGCTTAACGTAATTGTGCTAGCTAACCATATAAATATAATTTTACAGTCATATACTCATACACACACAAATATTCAAAAATATATCCCAGGCATTTTCATCAACTTTCAAGAAGATAGCTGTGCAGACCTCCGTCAAAACTTGTATGTATGCATTATTTGAATCTATTTTATCTTTAAAAAATGTTTCATTTCGCCCACCAGGTCATTCCAGGCTAATTACCATGTTACATCGTAAGACAACAGAGAAACTTTTGAAAACGACGGTATAGATTCCTGTATACAATCAAGTCATTCCATCTACTTGTTGTACATGCGTACGTACACTTTGCCCAGTTAAAATCTCTCAAGCGCCTTATATGTAAAAATTTTCTTTGGAATTTCATTTTCACAATCATTATTTACTACGCATGCATAATATATGCATCTCCACACATCAACTTGTATTTACTGTTTCGTCCAATAACTTAAAGGTAAAATAGTAACACTCGCTCACGAAATAAAATCATTCCATACGCTTTTACAAAACTTTCATCATCCGTTATAGCTACAAGCAAATTAATAAAATCAGCTTTTCGTAAAATGCCATTTAACCATATTTTCTGGCTACACACAACCTCATCATCATCATCATCATCATCATCATCATCATCGCTATCACGATACGAAGCGCAATCAAGTGCGTACCCAACAGCGCGTTTGGTTTGGTCCATCTGCGTGTGCGTGTGATTTTTACCTGAGTACGCTCGCATTACCTGCAAGTTTACGCAGTCTTTTTTGGTCTATATAAGCTAGTGTGCTAGGTGGAATTATAGAATTAATATCTGTTTCACCGTTCACCCTGCTTCTAAAAATCAATTGTTATAGCCATATTATTTCTTCATCGGATGATCATCATCATACGTACATTTTGTTATCTCTCAGTGACTAGTAAAATTAATTACTACAAACAAAAATTTATTGAATTGAAAGAGAACTAGCAAATTAATTAAGAGAGATTTTAATGCAGGCTTAAAAAGAAGAGTAATGGCGGCAGTATAAAATTAAAATGTTATTTTTAAAGTAAGCAATAACACACAATCTGAATGTGTTTCTAGTAGATTAGCATCTGAAGATGCCTTGTTGAATACATCACTTTGTATATAGTTAATTACACGTAGTCACAATATGGCATTAACTACTACATATTTTTGTCTGTTTGGCGGCATCGATGTTTTTTTTTGTTGAAAGATTCGCATCTTGATGGTACTTTACTGTATTACAAACTGTTAGCTCCTTTTGTTCCCTCTGGCGCTTTTGGCACGCGTCGTAGCATCTTCTAAACGAGAGAGAGAAGGAGAGAGATGTTTTTATTTTATCTCGTTAGTATTTCACAATGCTACGTGCTGTTTAAAGCGAAATGTGAGTAAAAGCAAAAAGATGCTGGGGAAGATTTCTCTTGAAGATCAGATAATTTTTGAAGATTATCTTCTGTAACTGCAACGAGATTGTGCCCAGAGGCTTTTGAATTCGTGATTAACTTGTCCCTTTTATGAAGCTTTTTGATTGCTGATTACATCTTTTTTGGACTACATAATTTTCATCTTTGAAGTGATAAAGATAGAACATGTATTATGTATCATTGCATATCTGCATATTGCTTGGGAAAATGGGAAGGAAGAAAAAATCGAGGCTTATATATTATATTTATTTTGAACACGACACCATCATCATAGCTCTGTGTCTACCAACCAACGCAAGACGGAATCTGAAACTTGAAACTGTCTACGTGAATCAAAATAGCAGTGCTTACGTACAAACGAAAAAAAACAGAATATATTTAGATTTATCATTATCACCACTTTACATTGCGAATGCAGCAAAGCAAATCATCATGATCATCATCATCCAGGAACCATGAAGCGTTAAAAACAAGTCAAGTACAGGGAATTGCAACTTCACTTGACAAAATCTCTTGACTTCCAGAATCGGATGCAGATGTGTAGCCAATTCACATTTATAATAAACAGCATCCTTAATTTTGACTTACGGCGTGTGCACTTCATGAACATTGAACATGCATCCGGTGAAACCCCGCCGTCGTCGCGGTCCTAGTTCGCAGTTGCACAGAAAACCACTTTGAAGGTTTACGCAATAAAAACGAGGCAATAAAACACTGTATAAAAATACATCATTATTTCACTATATCACCTGTTAATTTGCTAGTCTACACACGATACAGGATTTACGAACCACTAAAATGTCATTTAAAATAATCGTTTTTGCTTCGTTTCCTGTCCACGAATTAAGCTTGAAGCAACGCGTTGCTAACCAGCAAGCATACCTTTAATTTCATTCATGTATTCAGAAAATCTGGGGAAAATAACTTGAGTTTTAAAACAGCAAACGACTGTTTTACTACTTTAAAATGCTTGATGTACGGCGATTTGATAATTAATTTGAGAATAAGGGTAACAACCATACCTAGATTTCAGTGTTTCGTTGTATCTGTATAACAAAAACTTGGGCAAATAGTTGCCGAAGTCAGGCAAGCAAAGGAAAAGGAAGCAGTTGTTTTCGTTTGGTCTGTTGCTGATGCATAAAGCGGATGCTTTAGAAATTCGTTCGCTTTAATGAGAAAACCTGCCCCTTTGTAAAAGCTCCATTTCCACAAATACTCTTCTCTCAAACTGTTCACGATAGGTATGCATTGTTTGCTGCCTTCTGCAAAAGGGTCTCTATCTATCATTCCATTTCCAATTATTCGGATGCAGGTGTTTCTTTCCAACTTTGAAATATAATAATCTCCACGTGACAAAAGGCGATTTTTGTAGTTCATAAATCTATTTTGTGGCACAAGACAGATGCACCGCACATGCTCTCGCCTCCGGATTTCTACGGAATTTAGCTCACCCTCATCATCATCCAACATGAAAAAAAATGGTCAGACGGACTGTGATTAAGTTCTTTGTCAAAGAAATCTAATGCTATCAGAATGGTGCTGCTGCAGAGGATCCATTAGAAAACTAATGCTTGCCCAAGTAAGTGGTTCATTTCAGCCTCCCTCAATGTATGGCTGTGGCGCTATGTATATATACCCATTACTTAGCTGGCTGATGATGACATTTCCGTAAATAGTCACATTTAGCACAGCATGCGGTCCGTATAAAATAAATAATACAAAACGTTTCAATAATTTTTGATCGAGTGCCTTAAAAATGGTCAGTATCTCCTTTTTAAATTACGGTTTCGTATATCTTTCATTTTCCCTCGGACTAGAATGTGTGCTTTTTATTATTAATACGTAATTGCTCACCCTTTCCAGCTATACACTTTCCACATACGAGCTTATAAAAACTTGTTCTTATGTCAAGATTAGAAAAGCGTCTTGTGGTAAAACCAGACAAATGGATCACCGTAGAATGAAGTGAGCTAGGGCAGGCAGGTGTGTTCTTTTCGTTTGCGTTATTCAACTTTATATCCCATTTGTGCTGGCTGCGGGGTCGTCTTTAATCCATTTTACGTTGGCATAAGGCGGTCTAGACAACTTGCCAGTGTATATTGGAAAAAAGACGAAGGCAGTTGTGGGGTTGCGTTAATTGCTCTTAAGATCTGTTACTGAGGACTGGCTCAAGCCCTCATCCTCATCATAAAACACTTTTTTCTTCTCCTGAACACACTTCTTCCTTGAAACAACTGTTGTTGTAGAAGAATAAAAAAGAGAGAATTTTTATCTTGCTCTTGATCCTTTTCCTACTGTTTGTGAACCCCTGGCCCATCATTTATTTCGTAAAGATGTGTTTTGAAAAAAATTTGTCTGGTCTATTTATACACAACAACTGGTGACTGGCAGATGTATCAAGTGGTACAATAACAAGTACAGAGAGGAGGAAAAATAAAGAGGGGAAGAAAGGCGCAGTAGGTAATTGGTATCTACGCAAGTCTTAGACAATAGCGGTTGACCCGAACTACTGTTACGAACAACACTAACAGTAACTGTGCGTTATACCTATATTTGATGTTACATTTCAGTACCACATATGAGGGAACATATAATGCGTCTCAAGCTTTTGTATTGCCCATTTCGCCATTGCTGAGAGATATATTTCTTCGGTTAAATGAAATGATAATCTTGGGTATATATAAATATAACCAGTGAATTATCTACGAGATAAAAAAATAATGTAGTTTCAAAACTTTTTTCTCTTTCTTCATGCAAACTTTTAAAAAGTAACTTTTGAGGTTGAAATTGTCGTGGTTTGTTTAATGGATTTACTGAAAAAGTTAAATCCATTTACGCTCATTGTTTCTTCACTCATCGCTTCAACATCATCGTCATCATCATGATCATCGTAACCGGCCAATAATAAAACCATATAAATTAACGAGAACAGTTTGATCCTGCAGATATTTTAACTGCTTCCCTCCTTATGAAACCTCACGAAGCAAGATCATGAATCAATACAGACTGCTATTTAATGGGATAGAAGGATGACTTCACTTTCTGTCCTCATATCATCATCTACCCCTCCAACAAAATAATTCAGGTACAAATCCATACATATCTACACAACATTAATAACCAAAAATCTTATAAACTCCAAATTCATTGCGATTTTACAACCCTTTCATGCAAAAACCGCGTATTAACTTTATTTTTCAGACACTTCCCACATGTTGAACAAAAACAGCAATTTCCTTTTGTTGCACACAAACTAAATAGGCATATCCATGGGTAAGTTAAGCCTACCTACCACCACCGATGATAATATTAAAACAAAACAGATTATATTGTGTGTGCGAGCACACACACACACGCTGTTCTACAGCTATACATGTATACTTTTTTTCTAACATATATAGCATTTTTATTCATGTGGTACATTTTCTTTCGTTCTTCATCTCTTCATGCCAATCCAATTGCCTACGCAAAGTACGAAAACCACGACACGACGAGGAAGATGACGTAGTCCCGTTTGCCGTTCTTTTCGTTCCGAGTTTGCCTGCTGTTGATGCACTTGTCTCTTGGTAATGCCCTAATGTCTTTCTTGGTTGAAATAATTATTGCTCATGCATAGAATTGTCCATTATGATCGGAGGAATATATATATTGTTGCATATTGCAATCTGCACATTATTACGTCTCTGAGAAGCATACAAAGTATACTTTACTGTTCACAGAGAAGAACCATGTGTCTGTTGTAGTTTTCTTGATCGTGCTTTTCTTCGATCGTTGACAGCTGTTGGCAGAACGATAAAAAATGAGAGGAGCTATGACTGCTCCTACTGTCCTTAATTCTTTCCCATTTCCCAACTTTGTGTACACACATATTATATTCTTGTCTGTAGTTGTGTGTGTAACATCAAGGTGAGCCTTTATCATGCTTTGTGAAGAGGAAAAACGATTATGAGAAACCACACGAAGGATAATAAATGACGTGGTGGTACACTTATTCGATAGTAATAAAAAATGTTTGAAACAAGTATGATAGATATGATCATTCACCATTTATACGTAGAACTTAATCAAGCCAAAGTGATCATGTTGTCTGCGAGAGAGCAAAAAAAAACGTTCATGTGCAGCAAGACACAAAATGAGTTGTAGAGTGTGTATATGGAAGAGTGTGCTGAGAGCTTTTATAGAACTTCAAAAAGGATAGGCCACAGAGAGGATGATGCCTAAACGTTGGACTGAGTGATGGGTTGATTCATGATTTTGAATGACCTTATTAAACGCATTACATCATCATATTAGCCCTTCACGTCAAATGCAATGCAAAAACGTTCTCTCTGTTCTTGATCTTGTGTAGTGTTGATGGTGGTGGCTGTTGTTGTGGTGTGGTTAGAAGACAACGAAAATGCAGAGCTTTGAAAGTGGTAAGAGAGAGAGAGAGAAGAAAAAAACATGAAAGACATATCTGTCTGGTCCTGCTGCTGCTGCTGCTACAACACCTGCTGCAAATCATTTTATCCCTTAAAACTTTTTTACGGCCAAGCCCTAAATGTGCGTACATTTAGATTTTATTTTGGTACAAAAAGTAAGGAATATATTTTAAAATGCTATCAATAATTGGTGTCGTAAACTACACGAGAGAAGGTAACGTGTATTTTGCTTTTATTTCTGCAAAAAGTTAGAACTCACAAAGCGAGGACATAGCCAATAATATGTATGTAGATTTGTATTACCTCCTTCCTGTCATAATGACAATCATTATTGCGCATTGTAGCGTTGCCATTCCACATTAAAACGTCGCTCGAACGTGTGTCTGTCCATTCTCATCATTACGTATTACTGTATATCTTTTGTTCAAGGCATGAATATTCATGCGTTCATTTCATAGTAAACACATCTCATTCTAATCACGTCTTAAATTCATGTGCTTCTAAACAAAAAACGAATTTGTCGACTTCTTTAAAGCTTCCAGTTAACCAGCTCTTTACTTTTCTTCTCTGCGATCTCATTTTCTTTCAAGATATACGGTTGAATAAATCAAACGAATTGTAATAAATTCCTTTTTTTCTTGGAAAGATTGGTTTAAAGCACAAAACGTACACAAGCCTGATAGTAATTTACTATTTGAAACAATATATTACATGATAAGAAAGAAAAATGGCAAGATTTAGCAATTCCGTCTGAAAGAGATAAACCCCACCGTATGTATACCTAAGTATACCGCTACACCATACCGTGTCATTATAAAAAAAACTCGTTAAATACCTAAACAGTAATTTGCTAACAGGAAAGAACCAAAAAGAGATAAAACGAAACAGGCTACAGGGTGAAAAAACCAAAGAAGCACGAATCATCCCCTACTTCTAAACCAATAACTGCAAAAAATCCCACAAAAAAGTAACATTGGGGGATCCTTTTATTCGAGCCGTGCACGAGCCAAATATATTTATTGTATAAATATAAGGTACACGCTATACGCTGTTTACGCCTGTGTATAGTATTAAGCGTTTCACTATCACCTACCAGTTTTGTTTCAGTTTTATTCGTTTTCTGAGAGGGAATAAAATACCAGGAAGGAAAAAGAGAAAAATCGAGCAAACGGAGAGAAGACACACACATATACAGATTCAAGTTTTTAAAGATTTATCCAACAGTATTGACACACCATCTTACAAACTGTTTAAAGTGCATAATATTTACTACGTTGTAAAAACATATTATGTCCCTATGTTTGTGTGTGCGTTCAAAGACATGTCATATACCTCTGCTGGCTGTCTGTCTGTCCTGCTGAAACAACCAGCAGGAGAATGCACGCCAGATGACTATATTTTATACGAGAAACACAATGATACACAAAGAATCAGAAAATAAAAAAGCGAGGGTGAATAAAAAAAGGGAGTAAAAAATGAAACAGCAGTGGACCGGCTGTTACTACTGTTTGCTTCTGCCCGCAGATGACGACGACGAGCTTCATCGTCGTCATCTCGCGTAAGAACATGATCTGATATGCCTCACGCTTTTGTTGTACACATTTCAGGGCCGTGCATGGCGTTGGGCTTAAAACGAATTAAATATACGCATCAGGCCTTTTTCTTCTTTGTGCTCATATAATATATATAAATGTAAAAAACCAACGGCAAAGAAGATGGAACGGAGAATTCTCTTCATGACTGCGAATGCGATTATGATGATGGTGGTGGTGGTGGTAGTGGACGGACGGCGTGCTGCTTCCCTGATGTTTCTCTGTTCTCTTCTTATCTTTTGTTGCGTTGGTCTTGGTTGGTCGTATTTTGTTACATATGTTCCCTTCAGTTTTTTTTTATGAAGATTGGTTATTTTGCTCCTGCTGATGCCATGTACGAGAGAACAGGAAGATGTGCCACAGTTGGAATGGAATTAGAGAGAGAGAGAAAAAAAAGTTTTACGTCGTACGTGCCGCAACGGAACTTTTTCCTTTAACTTTGGGATAGTCCTAAAAAATGTGAACTTTAGCTTTGTATGAGTTTACCTATGACCTAGAGTGCTCTAACTAATGTACCTATTGCGGGAAGAAAATTTTGTGTATATCATTTTAACTCTTTTCTTTTGTATTTTACTTTGTTTATGTCTGTTAGAATTCATCAACCGAAATCAGGAGTGAGTGAAGTGGTCCTGCCCGCGCGAGCAACGAACAATTTTTAGTGAAAATGTTCTGTCAGACAAAGGAAAAGTTGCCAACGTTTTCTTTGCATATGGCATTGTATATTGTTACAAAGTACATACATGACTGTGTATGACGCAACTCACTTTACATCAACTTTACTTTCAACTTTTAATATTGTGTACAACAGACGAGGTATAGATGTACCCCCAGATATGACTACCCTTTGACTTTTCCATATTGCAAATTGACGATTCAGTACAGAAGCTAGAAAGCAAGTAGTAGTACCAGACCACAACAGACAATAATGGACCAGTATTGTGCGGCGTACAAAGTATTTGTCAACCAATTATACGACCAATGGATACGACGAGAAACTTGGTGTGCAGTCACCGGCCTTATACCAGAAAAGCACCGTCGTCACTATCCGTACATTCTTCTGAGAAAATATCGAAACAAAGCAGTCTTCGCATCCGTTCCAAAAAGTTGACTTTTCTCCGTATTTCTGTTTATCTCCCGTAGACATAAATGGTACGATGAAGTCCAACTGAGAAGCCCGCTCTGCAGAGGTCCCTATCAAGTTAGAAGTGGAATACGACCAGTCTATTTCCCACCACCAAGGCGAATGTTTCCTGACCTCAAAAATCAGTCGTCTCTTACTGGCCAACTGTAAGGTTTTTAATGCAGCTAGAATCTGAGCGAACTTTGTAAATGTTCAAATGATATGCCAGAAACCATGGTGCTTCAGTTGCACACGCACAGACGAATTATGGGACGAACACAATAAATACATATGCATTTAAACTCTGAAAACCTTAGATAAATAAAAATTCTAGATAGGAAATTTAATGTAACGCCGTGTGATTGCTTTCCAATTTGTAACCTGTACCAGTGTATCTTTAACAACCGAATTACACGTTTTTGAGGTAGGAA
>JAHZNE010006207.1:0-10178 GCA_027744055.1 Callyntrura sp. NNG-2020
ACGTTTTTGTGGTAATGAGTTTTGATCCAACTAAACTAAGATAACATCGTTTATTAATATCTCCCTTCTAAAAACTAGGGGGGACAGTCCCCCCTCTTAGAGTCGTTCTGGGGGGATGAATCCCCCCCATCCCCCCCCGCTTCCGCCGCCCCTGTTCAAGAAGGACAGAGTAGAGCAAAACTGTTTTGCGTTGTATTGTAAGTATATCTGGTCTGGTGTTTCGCCAAAACAAGATTTTTGGATATCGGGGTATGACAAAACGATGTGTACGATTATAAACGGGGGACTGACAAGTTCGTCGAAAAGTGGCTAGAACAATGCCAAGTTTTATTTTGAACTTTAAATGACCCACCAAAAGGGAACAGAGATCCACCTGCAACAAAGTTGAACGAACTGGATGAAGCAAATATGGGAAATGGACAATTCCGATCAATCATGGTTGAACCCGAAACTGCATGTATGTATGTAAAAAAATGTAAATGCAAAGAAAATGGAAAGAGTCGAGTTTCGTTGAAAACTTCGTCCGTTGGTATGCACAGCACATGAAAGGTACCGAAAAATCGCAAAAAGTGAAAAAAAGCTCGACCAGACCGAAAATTTGTTTTTTTTTGTCCAAGTGCTGCGTTTCACCCCACAATTTTTCCATTACACCACAATTGCACCAATTGCGCTAAATCAAACCAATCAATCTTTTAGTTCGCTGTACCAGTTTTAATCAGAAAAAAACTTGCCAACTTTAATTCGTTGACACGCGTGTAATACACAAGTTGAATTTAAAAAAATCGTTGTTCATTCCCACTTCTGTTATTGCATCATATAATTTAATTGCAGTATATTCTAATTGTTACGCTCTCCTACCACTTAGATAGTTTTTAGCAAAATTAGCTAAATATTCCAGCTAAAGATAAATGGAGCAATGAAATTTGTTGAAAAGCCACATGCCGGGCGGGAGTTTAGAATTTCGAGATACATTGGAAATAACAGATAAGTAGGTTATTTTGAAATCTGGTACACAAGAGACCAGCAGAACCGGATGCTATATATTTTTTGGTGTAAACAGTAATATTTTGCAACAGTTTAAAAAATAAGGTAACCCTGTTTTGTCAGAGATGGGAAAAATAGATTGATCTACCAATTTTTGCGTGACTGTGTCTGTGTGTTGCCCAATATGCTCGAATTGTTTATTGAGCAGTTAAAAAAAACTCAAAAATATTTGTACGCCGCATATGTATGGGGCGGAAACAGTTATTTTGGTTTCGTTGTATTGTTTGTTTTTGAAGTGTTTTACTTGTCTATAAATTGAAATTGATAGTTTTAATTTTATTATCATGTAATAATAATTCTACGCCATTTGCCATACATGTACAGATGGCTTTCTTTTTTCTTTGTCTACCTAAAGAAACAGATTGCGTAACGTTGAAAAACCCGTGTAAAACTACATACGTGTCATCGTCTAATAAATAGTAATAGTAGTATGTATGCATACAATCTTTCCTATTGCAATTGTGCATATGGTTCTACAGACCAAGCTATTTCAATTTCAAATTAAGTGTTTTCCGTGATGGTGGTAAAATAAAATTGGGCAATTGACTCAATCATTGTGATGATGCGTTTGAAGCATTGTCAATTGTGGAAAGTTAAACAACCATTCAACAGCATAAATATTACAGAAAGTGTTCCATTGTTAGTTAGCGGCTTTACTTCCAGTTGAAATAAGACATAAAACAAGTTTTGTGACCTTTGTACGATAAGTGACTTAAGTGATCATAAGTCGTGTTTTCATTGCTATTTTTTTATTTTTAGTTTTTACAATTACCAGTCTTGGAACTAAATAAATAAGGACTACACTAATTTTATTGTCCAAAATTGAATCTTCAAGGAAAAAAATAGTTTAAAATATATGTACTCATACTTCCGATCGATAGCTAAAGGATGAACCGGCGCTACGATAATTTTTTCATGGGTCAACCAAACTTCGTTCCACGAATGCCGATTAATAATGTTGGCGAAATGAATTTTCGACTAAATAACCATCCATACAGGATATTACGACCAAGATTACCACCACCGCAGTTACGATCCCTGCATATGAATTGCCACGATTTTAGACAGCGTCAGGCATATGGGAGTCATTTTAGACAAGGGTATGAGAAGAAATGGGTTCCGTTTGGGTCAAAAGGTCGATTTTCTAGCCCGTCCCGACAATCCCTGTCAACACCTACCATTTGTAATGTTAGGGAGGCAAAGTCATCATATTCAGAATTCCGTGATGGAAAACAATGCGTGCCAATATTGCCAATACCAAACCAAGGTATGTATGAATATTTGAACATGAATGATACCTTTACCTGGAATAACCCGGTAATGGCATTTAATTTATTTGTTTATTTTTTTTATCTGAACCGTAGAGATTTATCCGAGCAAGTATATGCAGCCACACTCCAGATTGAGAAGGAACTTGGACAAAGAAAAGGAAAATAGTTGTCGACCAATTTCATGTAATTTCAATACAGAAGTACATCCATCAGGTATACATCCCATCGGAACAAGAAATGACTCACAAACACAGCATCAAACATTTCAAGCAATTGAACACGACGAAAATGCATCTTTACCAACGAATTTGAACATAACCACTCCTAAAATGACGCCCGTGGTTAATGTGGCAGTGGAAAGTTCTGCGGATGACACTAGCGAAAGCGATAGCTCTGACTCCATAGTTGCTGTGGGATCGCAACCCGGGTCGAGTGATTCTGAAAATGCTCTCAATACTCTCAATATGACTCGCAAGGGTTCGCACACAAGTTTGGACGAAATTTCGGCGCCTCAGGAAGAGGAATACGAACCGGAAAATCCAGATATTAATGCTCTATATTCTTTGAAATCCTTAAATCAACCTAAACCTGAAATTTCTGCTGCCGTACCTGTTGATTGTCGCCACATGGCAGTTTGTGACAACGAGGGATTTCATGAAGCCTTTGTTGGCGTTTGCATTCGTCGTTATCCCTTTGGATTAGGGAGGTTGATTGAAGTTGCAGGATATGGAGTGTGGTTCGCGGACGGACACAAGGGGTAATATAGTTATAAATAAATAAATAAATAAATACAGAACTGCAGCTTATTGGACAAAAAGAGGAAGAAGTGTGATGCATTAGGGCTGTTGTCCTTTAATTTAAGTGTCTCCATAAGATGACATGTCCCCCTCGGTTTATATAACCCGAATACAGTTACAATAATTGTCGAATGCATGATCTAATAATAAACATTCGTTATGCTGTGTTGCAGAAATTTTTCAGGAGTTTTAAAGCCGGAAAGGCCTCAAAACACCAAAGCCATAATGATACACGGATCGGCTCGCACGATCGAGAACATGAAAAAAGACGGTGAGTATATTATTTAAATGGCCTGTAAACATTAAGCTTATAAAGCTTCATATCAAATTGTATAATTTCAATATATCCAGTACTATAAAAGCCGATTATTTTAGGATATACTAAAATAAGGATCAATCTGGAAACAGAATACTTAAATGAAAATGTCCTTCACTGGATTTCAAAATACATGGAAAATTCCAATGCATCACCATCCAATTGGGATGAAGTTAAATACCATGAGGAAATCGTTGAGTTGTGTAATTCTGCAACTGGAATGATAATCAAATGGGTACGTAAAATTAATTAATCCCTGTACGAAATAAGTTCATTATCGGTTTGCGTTACATCTCAATGTTCAACGTATAATAATTTTAATAGTCCCACTGTTGTGATGTATCCGTGAAGAAGAATGGGATTCAAAAGGCAAAACAGCTTGCCAAAGAAGCTGCTAACATTTGGATGAAAGCGCACCGTCTTCGCCAAGAAGCAGTAGGAACAAGTCAATAATTCAGAAAGAAACGGAAGAGTAGTAGGTCCGACTTTGCAAACTCAACGAGGTTGTTTTAAAGGTTACGGTTATCTTTAACGTAAAAATGATGCACGTAACTGTGTCCAAACAAATTAATAGTTTATAAAGTTCGTTTTTATTTTGATAAATACTGACGTTGTTGTAGTTAGTACATTTTTTATGCTTTCGAGATTCGGATAACGCGTTCGTAAATATATAAATATAATAATGATATAATCACCTTTAACATTGTATATTATCTCTACTTATTTTACTTAATAGATGCACTTAGGTTGTAAATGAAAAATATGTACACTTTCGATTAGTTTTATTCCGACTTTTGGTAACTTCTCACTGTGTATATATCGGTAGGTACCAATCCCACTTATGCTGCTCGGATAACCCATCAACTTCTAGGCATTTCCTGGATTACATCCATATCATCTCGACATTTTGGTATATAAAGGGTAGCGCAAAGATGTTCCCAAATATCTTGTGGATATCGTTCAACCGTCGACCAATCGCCACTTTCGAGATCATACACTTCTATAACTCCTGGAAATAAAATGCCATTTTTAGTGTGTATACATTTAGCCTTAGCCCATATTATATAGAGGTTATCGATGCTAACCTGTTGTTCTGTCAAATGTTGCGTCACTATGAAAGCCACCAACAATGTATAATTTTGACTCCACCAGTACAATTCCAGCGTGATACCTCGGAGTAGGAACTTCGCTGACGGCAGTCCATCGTTCTTTCAGTATATCGTATTCATCTATGGTGTTGACCAGGAATCTATTACCTGTTGCTTCATCTTCGCACCAGCCCCCACAGACGTACAGTTTATCCTTGTAAACAATCAATGAATGATCGGCTCGAGGGCTCAATAAGGTAGATTTTACTTCCCATTCATTAGTGTGCGTATCATAGCATAGTAATGAAGCGCTAACTACATCCTGTTGCTCAAGGCCACCTTTTTAACAGCACAGAAAATTTAGAATAGGGAAAATAAAATAATTTAGAAATAGTAATTTCGTTATTGTAGATTTTATAAGTAAAAATGCACGTGTTACCTGCAATAAATAATTTGTGATTCCACGCTGCACCTGCATGCTGTGTACGAGAACTGGGTAACGGCGCAATTGAGGTCCACGAATCTATTTTAAATGCAACGAAAAACAAGTAATATAGACAATATAGAGACGCTACACTAATCTTGTCATATCAAATCTGTCAGGAACAAAAACGTAACCTACCAGACGCTGGATCGTACTTTTCACAAGCACAACACTCGGTCTCTGTCGCAGGTTCCGCAATATCTTCCACGTTTTCACTAGCTCCACCAATTGCATACAGGCTATCTTGAACAACATTTAAAGTAAATCTACATCGTTCTGTCAACATGGGTGCGATGGTTGTCCATTTGCAAAAAGACGGACTATAGCAAAATCCGAATGGATGAATGTTCTCCTACGTTAACAAAGAAACGTAAGCAATACATGTACCACAAACCTTAATAACGAAATTGTTTGCTAATGGCGCATTAGGCTCGATGTTGGCTTTTTGGTCTGAAGGTAAGCGGATTGGTCCACTCGCATTTGTGTTACCATTAGCTTATACACGGAGTTTGTTGGAGCGTTCATCATCAAACATTGAAGAATTGAATAGTCCCAAACTTGTGTCAAGATGTCAGGAGGAATTTCCTTAAAATATAATTAACAATTGGTAATTAATAATCCATTATCTACAGTGTACTATTTTTGTACATAATCTTAAAACGCACCGGAGGCTAAAATGGATAATTAATAATTACCTGAAACTGAACTTTACTTAACAATTTGACCGCGTACGGAATTCTTGCCGTGTCGAATTCAATCCACTGCAACACTATATGTAATACATCTGCTTCCGGGCAATCCACAGGATAATCACAGCTTAATATGTACTCTAATTGGCTTTCCGACAGCCTCTGAAAGTCCGGAGTATGCGAGAACTTCATTAAATTACTACAAATAAAACGATACACTCTTTTCTTCAATTCGTGCAACGAGTATGTTTCCGCCAACGTAACAATGTCTACGCAGTTTTCTAAATCCAATTGCGCCTAAAACGATTAAAAATTGTTAGTTTGAAAAAGTATAAGACACGACCTTTAACATTTGGCTGATCTAAAAAAAATGTTACGCCTTCTTACTTCTAAATATCCAGAACAGGCCTCAACAACAGTAGTTACTTGGACGTGACTTGCTGCAGAAAGAACATCCTGAATATTAGCTAAATTCAAAGCTAAGCGTGACGTGTAGGCATAATCCAACAAAAAATGCATCCCTTTGGCAGAGACACCCTCCAACGTGATTTCCTTCTGCCGACTTTCTCGAACTTCAGTGGTAAACATAGCACGAAAATAATCTGAGCAAGATGCTAGGACCACACGATGAGCCTAAAGATAAAACAAACAGAAAACTTATACGGGCACTAAATTGAATTTACAATAATTAATCACAACTGCCATTGAGGATTTGAGGAGTACAAAAAAAACGAAAAAATGCTTACTTCAAACGCCTGTCCTCCCGCAACAAGTGTCACGTCTACCAATAAATTCTTATTGCGCAGCGAATTCAACCCACACAGCAAAATCCCAGTATGTGAAGGGGACTCGAAGTGTATTGTGTGGTTGTTTGACATCTTTGAAAATTCATCCATATCTTCAACAACAGGAAAAGCCATTCTTCCTAGCAAAGGAACTCCCACCAAACTCCGTTTATGAGGTAAAGGCAGTTGTATTATCACCTATTTTAAGGACACTTTTGAATGGTTATTCAGTCATTTTATTTCATCCAACCGTAAAAACTGACATCAGGCTTCCAGCAATCGAGGATGGAAAAAAGTCCCATTCCAGGTCGTAGTTTCGGTTCCATCCACGTATCTCGTTGGTTGAGATATCTCGCCACTCCCAATAATCACATTACAATTCTTGATCTAAATAGATAATAATTTTACAAGGTTATCATCCTTTGAATCCAGAAACTTATTTAAAATTAAGGATTACCATGTTATTAGCATGGCATCAGTATTACTTCAAGTTAAGTTCAATAACCAAAAACTCTAATTCCACTATACTAATGTCTTTCAAGTTTTTACGAGTATTCCATAAAACAGAGCAGCACTAAACTAACGTCTTCTCATCGTTTATCAACAAAGCTAAATTAATTCTCACCTTTCATAAGCTCAGTTGCACACAAGCTAACTAACTGGTATATCGATGATAACTTTACAATTTCCGACTAACACAATTTTTGACAAAATTGAAAAATTATACAAATTCCAGCCTCCGTCCCATTTCAATACATAACAAATAATCTTACAAATTCATGTAAAAATTGCAGTTGCAAATTTTCACAATAATTAGCAACGCAAAAAAGGTGCTGGGGTCAGACATGGGACCTACTCACTCACCACAGGCATTCGGGACTGAAATTGAAGACTAGCTACTTCCACAGTTAAAAACATGTAGATACACTACAACACGTATACCCGGGCAAGGTCAAGAAGGTTTATCATAATTGCGCAAATAAACCAACTCAGCACTTAACAAAACATAAAGGCAAGAATGATTCGATGCAATATTGTATCATCAGACTAGATATCCTCCATCCAATGACAAATGATCCTCCCACACGCCACATTAGGACAGTAGGAATACAAAATTGCTTAAAAACTCCGTCATAATTTCCAACTAACTCTCTAGACTGGTTACACAAGAATATACTTAACACTTCAACTTCAAGGTGAAACAGCCAAAATATTATACAATTTAGAGTCGCGACCGCGTCAAGACTCCATTTGGTTCATTCAGTACCTAAAGAAGAAAAGCTTTTATGCATCGGCACATGGCCATGCATGGCAAGAGCGTGTTCGTACATACGTAACGCTACTAGCAATGAATTTAGAATGAATTCTCGATTAAAACTCATAAATATTACATGACTGAGGATATTTCATTAAAACGCTGCTTGGAAAGAGTGGATGAAGTCGTTATCTTGTTATCAATATATCTTATTATTGAAATATCTATTATTTACCCCACATTAAAACGTGTGACAGGGAGAGAGCGCCCTTAATTAAACGCTTTAAACGAACGCCTTAAACAAAATATTAGCACAATCACCGTTGGAAAAATAGAAAAGTTCGTGGAATACACGAACGCTAGCTAAACGTGGGAGATCCGAAGAAATATTCGAGAAGGATGATCGTGTTCGAAAATCAGGGTTTTATAAAAATTATAATTTCACGTTGACCCATGACAGACAGACATTCAAAAATTAAGTGGACGTCCTATGAAACACCAGCGAGGCCAAATTGATATGAATAACACATAACACACCACCCCAAACCCCAACTAATTGACGAGTGAGAGCTTACAAATACGAACGTTAACGTGTTCCTTCACGATGACTCTAGTGCATATACGCCAAAACGTTATATGACACGAGTCCCCTCTAAACATTGCATCATTACTTATGAATGACTTATGTCACAAATGTATTATGCGATAATTTACAGGGAAATCGATTTTGGAACAGGATATAAAAATTCTACAACAAAATAATAACAATCTATTCACATTCACTAATGGTAAGTGCTGACAGCCCCTATCGATCTAGTACTTACTTACCCAACAAATGCGCATATTATATTTCAACGACAATAACAGTGACAAATGACGATTGATTAAGTTAACATTTGCACTCTAAACACTGTGAAAAGCACTTAGCAAGCAACTGCTGAATTTTAATTCATGAACTCCTGTGCATGTCCTATATATGCACGACGACGAACATCAACAAACCCAACACACAAAAGCAATTACCATTAATTAATCAATGGACAATGATGTAAATAAACAAAACTCTGTACATCATATATGCCTCTCCTTTAATGAATGGACGACAGGACAGGAAGTGTACAAAGTATGCCGATAATGCTATTCCTCCTGAATACATCATCATCATGCTCATGCATCCCAACCCAAATGTAACACACGCAATCTTGAATTTTACCAGCTGTTCAAATGTGTAGATTTCATCGTTTCTTGCGCGTGCGTGGATGTGTGAGGGAAACAAGATTTTCAAGCACCCACACAAACCCTCTCTCAATCTCAATCCTCACTTCTGAACACTCTAATAAAACTCAGCGCAGCAGCAGCAGCGCAGCGTTTTAGCACGAAGAAACTGACGTGACGACATGAACCTAAAAATCTTCTAGCGCAACGAGCGAAATAGAACCTGAACTGAACCTTCTCATGTTCATGTTTCGTAACAAAATAACATTCATCATCTTATTCACGGCACCAACAATGATGACGACTGACGACGACGACGACGACGTTACAATTTCAGTATTCAACTCAGCCACACATACACACATGCACAATATTGCATCTAGGTATTTAGGTAGTGTGCCATGTTTCGCTTCGCTTTCCTTTGCTCATAATATATTTATGTGTGTGTGTGTGTGTGTGTGTGTGTTCAACATAACCAATCATTAACCCTACGTCGTCCCCATCTTTGTTTCAGTACAGAAATAAAAATTAAACAGCAACAAGCAGCCAGCCGATTGTTGTGTGTGTAATGATGATGATGATGATGATATGTCGTGTCGACTGACCTACTTTAATTTATTCCCATGAAAAAAGAAAACATGTTTTGCTAGGTTGTTGATGGTATATGAAAAACTACAAACTTTTCTTGTTACAATTGCCTACATTGCGGACGACGACGACGACGATGATGATGATGCTGTGTGACTATATACTTGTACTTGAATACGGACAGTTTATGAAGAAAGAGTAATGTACTGAAGAATTTTTACAATGTTTTTTATGAAATAAAAACACATGTTGTGACAAGCGTGCCTACTTTTTGTGACTATAATATGACTGTGTGTGACTCTAGTCTGTCTTTTTGTGTGCTTGGCGAATGTAAAAAATATGAATGATTTTTTATATTATTTATTAGGTTACACTTTGGTTCGAGATGGTAAAAATCTATGTGATTGATTATAGTTATTATTACGGCGATCATGTCACGTTTTCAATATTGTTTTACGACAGATAATAGAAATGACAACGCCTGCCTGTCTAAAAAAATTAAATGAGAAGGGGGAGGTATATACATATAGGTATTAAGTAAGTTTCAAATACACTAGGAGTCGAGTCGTGTCCCAGGTTCATCTATTACTATTACACACAAATCGAGATCGGGAAGACGCCATATATCACAAAAAATTATTTTTTA
>JAHZNE010006208.1:0-12084 GCA_027744055.1 Callyntrura sp. NNG-2020
TATTATTTGTTTCTCCTGTATTTGCGTCTGTAATGGCGGATCCACAAAAAAATTAATGTAAAACGAGGGTTATTGATTTTTCAGCAAATACTGAAATTTTTTAGCACCTTCACTTCTCTCCTGCTTGACACGGGATCATATTTTATAAAAAGTGACAAAACAAGCTAATCTGGGAGTCATTATTTTAGAAGGACCTGTCAAGACACGAAATCTTTTTCTTTACAGTAAAATTTGTATTCGTTCCCACAACGGCCCAAATCATTATCCACGTTTCGTGCAATCGCGCAAACGCACATACACACCGTATATCGTTTGAATCAGCCTCTTCAAGGTCTACAAACCCACAAAAGCAAAAAACTAATATTTTGCTGGAACGAAATTTGACAGACACAAAAATAAGTACACACCGCCGCCACCGCCTTTACTACAGTCCCACATGCTTGATTTCAGGTACTCGATTCAAGTTCGTTTTTAAAACATAACCTGAAAAATGTGTTTTACAATCACTAAATTGTTATTACTGGCAGTAAGTGAAGTGTAACCTTGCAAGCAAGTGGATTACGTTTTTCTTACTTTTCTCCTCAAAATGATATTTACAGTCGTGCCTACATGCATACATCCATTTTGTACTTATTGCACAAAAATTATACACTATACTGTAGATTAAAGCCACAGAAATTATGGGATGATCATGACTATTTTAAATGGGCTTTGCATAGCGCTGGTAATAAAAAAGGAAAGGGTATACCAAAAATCATATACGCAGCAAGGCAGGTAGGCACTTTTCATGATGTTGGTAGATAGAAACTTGAGGAGGAGAGAGAGCATATTCACTTGACAGTTTACAATTTAACCGTAATACCGCTCATCTACAATCAGTTCTGCCGTTGTGTTACATTGTTGTCTCGATGTGATGATGTAAACCAAGATGTTACGTTTTGTAGTTGTACTCTCTCGCCTGTTGTCTTTCTTCTCTGTTAGTTAGCGGAAAGAATTCAGTGATCATGATGGTGAGCCGAAAAAAACGTGGCCTTAAAACATGTTTGTAGCTCAGTGCTTTTTGGTGAGTGCGTCGCTCTATCTCATCGTCTCGGTATAGCTAGCTGACGACGATGATGCGGTGATCCCCTTCAATTTCTTTCACTCACTCTCCCTTTCGTATTTAATGTATGTACATACACTCAAATCATCATCGTACACACACACACAGTCAAGTCGTCAGTCATTTCAGGTTGGAAAAATAAATATCTTTGTTGCACACGTACTTTGTACTTCTACGTACCACTTTGCTTGTTGGTCCTGAGGCAAAAGATTTTTTTACCTTTTGGATGAAGCTTTGCCACTAAATGACTTAGTTTTTTGCTCTACTCTGTGAGTTCTATGTGTGTGCATGTGTTTCGGCTTTTGTTACGATTGAGAAGAAAAGATGACGATGATGATGTAGCTTCTACACGGCTTTTTAGCTCACGACCAAGACAACGACGACGACGACGGTCAAAACGACCGTGAGGATGATGATGAGATGAGCCGTACAATGATGCTGCTGATGATGAGAATATTTTGTTATTATTCTGTTATGTGAATGTACATTTTCTGTACTTACTCATTCCCATTCTCTTTCTTTCATTTTGAATCAGACTTTAAACAGAAAAAGAACAAGAGAGCGAGAGAGAGAGAGAGAGACAGGAAAAAAACTTTTTCCTCAAGAGGAGACATCATGAAAGAGTGGCTTATTTCTGTTATTATTACAAGTTTTAAGTAAAGTTTCATCTTCTCTACAGTGTCTTCGTCATCATTCTATTCTCATCTCATCATCATCAAGCAAAAGTAGCAGAAGCTCGACGTGCCAGAGCCATGTTTTTCATCATAATAATATCATTCCAGTTTTGCTCAGCAGTGAACGCAGCAACACGCTCATATTATCTTACCTCCGAACAAATTACCTATACGTTTTTTATAATGTGTTGTACATTTATGTATCTATATATACCGGTACAATATCATTACGAAGTTAGTTACACGAAAAAATACAAGAAAAAAATAAATGCAATTTCTGTTATTTTAGTTTTCCACCTACCTGTATGTAATATTGTAAATAACTATTGGAGTTTGTACTCGTGTGTACTTGTGTATCCTCCATATTCGCAGCAAAGAGATACATATAGATACGCGTACATTGGGTATGAGCACACAGGCAAATACGTGTATCTATATCTATCTATTTGGCCGTGCGTGGTGCTATATATTTTCCGCTTTTGTTTTTAACAACCAAAGGCTGGATTTCCCATCGTTTTTTTAAAAAATGACTGAGCACATTATTGTTTTTATGCTTTTCTGTCTCCTGCATTCGTGTATATTTATGATGATGGGATGTGATGTGATGCGACAGAACATTTACACTTGTCTTGAAGCAGCAAGCAGTAGCCCCATTGTTATAATTATATGTCTCTCCCTGGCAAAGGAAAAGTGGTAGCAATATGTCTTATTTGTAGTTGTAGTAGTGCGAAACGAAATTATCTGGTAATAGGATTCATGGTTCTTGGGGCTACAACCAAAGAGAAAAAGTATGCAAGCAATGTTCGTTTGAAGCCTTCTCTTGCCTTGCCACTGACAGACAGTTGTATACATGTCATTATTTTTTCACCTTCGCATTTTCGGTCCGTCGGCTCATTTGTTTAAACGCTTTTTCTCTCAATCACCAACAAAATCGGCATGTTTCTTCTCTCTGCTGCCTGGTGCACGGGCTCTCAACTCTATTAGCTAAAACATCAAAGAACACACAGCAGCGGAGAAGAATTTGGATATAACTATCATAATCAATTTTTTTTTACATTGTACTGAGCAGCCACTTATTAAAAAGAAAAGAGGAGAGAAAAAGTAAAATTCAATGGAACCAGTCAATACATTTATTTCTGGTTTAAATGATTACCTACATTATACACAACTTTTACTTAAAAAACCTTTTACCACGATGCGAGTCGCACAATAAAAGAGTATATAGGTATGTATTTAAATGATGGCACTTCTGCGCGCCAACATCCCCAACAAACTTTATAGGTTGCTCACAAACAGAAAATATGACGACGTCGCTAGCTCTGCTGATGATGGTATCGCTATTGTATTTGTAAAGATCAAATCAGCCATCAGCCTCGACAGCTGAACAGAGAACACGAGCATCGAACGAACGGCGAGACCTGTCTTCATCTTTCTCTCTTTTTCATTTCTTTCTTCTATCATCTATATATCCCTTTTCATTCCACCATTTAATGATATTTCTTTTTTGGCTTGGTTTGTTCACTCATCTTTCGTTCGTATCATCGTTATCATCAATATCGGCCGACTGTTTCTGTTAGCATTCCTCATGATTGGATACAAATCTGTTCGGAGAGAGAAGTATTTTGCCGCAAAGTACGCTTAAGCTACTCAGTGAGCAGTCAGTAAGAATAAAGTTCTTCTTACAAACGTACCGGTGTTTTTCCCTGAGCTTTTCAAGGAGCACGCATGGTGTATAGAGTGAAAAATGTTTACGCAGACAATTCAAAGTTGCCAAAACCGCTTAAGAAACGGTTTTAGTTAACATGTTTTTAGTTTTGTTTGAAATTTAGATGTCGCTGTGTTGAATTAGAAGGAATTTGTGTTTTGTCTGAGATCTGCGAACAGGGAAAATGGTACATACCAAAACTGACGAGTTTCAGTGATCTAGTACATATAAGTGAACCGAGCATTTTTTATTCGTAAATGTGTTGTAAAGTGAAAAAATGCATTAGTAGTAATGTCGAAAGTAATCAATCAGCTGAAACTCTAATTTGTTTTGCAATATACTTATTGGAATATTCACAAAGTCAATTTACAGCGTTGAGAGCGCTGCTTGCAATAGAGACAATAGTGTTCTCCAGCGAGAGCTATAGTGGACAAACGTTGTTGTCTACATATAAGCTTTGTTAATACCATCTACCACGAAGACCACGACTCGACATTGACTTCCCGTTGCAAAAATCGAGCTTGCATGGGATCGTATACAATATATGTCTGAAACAGAAAAATGCAAATAATAATTGTGATGACCAAATTGATTGAGGTGAATTGAACTTCGGAGCCGGCAGCATATTACACACATACGTCAAGCCACGGCATTATGGAGCGTTTCACTGTATTGTGCGATGTGTTCAGCCTAAAAAGAATTTCATTGAAGCTTGAAAAAATCGTGTTGATAATTCAGATGTAGATAGAAATGTTCATACATAGAACATACAGAGAGATAAATATTTAATTCTCTGACGAAACAATGTTTTCTGTTCCACCTCTTCTCGTCTGGCATGTTGTTTACTCAGTATTCTGTACTACATTACGGCTACTACTATTATTATTGTAGGTTTTATCATTATTACCAAAATATTTTGTGAGCGCAAACGCAACACACGGTGTGTGTAGCACAGTGTCTGTGTATATACCTTGTAGTTAGGATTCGACAAATATTTTATGTGTATATCATATTTCCACTTACCACTCACTATCCTCCAAAAAATTTCATTGAATTGTGTGACTATACCGATGATGATGACGACGAGAATGTAATGTGCTGTAGCTACTCATGGACGAACAGAGAGAACTGACAGTCATTCAGTCAACTCGTAATTTTTTGTACAATAAAACTCCGAACCGGCAAGAAGCCATCATCATCGTCGTTGTTGCTTTTGGTACAATAATAATAATAATCACATCTACGTCGTACCTCGAGTTGGCCCAGCGAAAAGCTTTATTGTACAATTTTCTGTTGGCTTGCATGCATGCAATACTGGGTTATTACAACTTCCACTACAACAGCAAGTACCACACAAAAGTATATCAACGTCATCATCACGAAAACGGTTTGTTGGATGGCAGAGGCAATGAGTGAGAGAGATACTTGCAATATACTTGTACGAATTCTCGCACCGTCATCTCATCATCATCGGCACGACGTTATGATTAACATATGTATTGGACCTACATAGATAGGACCTACTAGTAGCTGTAGTGAGAGAGCTGTAGAGAAGCATATAACCCATATTATCGTCATCATCCAAAAAAATGAAGCGCGGTTAGCATTATCTATCTGGCAGTTTTCTATTCTATGCTCGTCATTTAGTGAGTGCTGTCTTCTCAACAGTGCGATATAAAATATTATTTGTATGTGTTTCCCCCTTTCCTCTTTCTCTTTCTGTCTATCTCTCTCTCTCTTTACAAAAGAAAAAAAGGTATTCCGAGGCGATTAAGGTTAGTTCGTGTTTCACCTGAAGCAACGATGATGGTTCGAGCAGAAGAGTATTAGTAGTAGAGGAAGGATAGGCCATATTTTCGTACGAGGACGATGGTAAAGAGAAGAGAGAGAGAAAAAAGGAAAGGAGTAAAAAATAATGGTGTGCGGCTTATCGTTAGCTTTTTGTGTGCTGCTGTTGTTTCTTATTGTGAATGTGTACATCATCTTCCAAATATTAAAAAATCTACGGCAATTCTCTCAAGTTTTCAGTTTGTGGTGGCTTGTGAGATAGTAGAGAATAGAAGAATATTATAATTCTTTGCCAGCTTCATCATCTTCGTCTTCTGTATCGTCATATCATCGTCATGATGTATTTTTGCCTGTTGTCTTGTTATTATGCCTTGCTCACGTTTGCTTTCGTTGTTTGTGGTGGTGTCATCCAAATAAATGAGCTTAATACCGTGTGGACGTGCGATTCGCTCAACACAAAACAATCTGTCCGTCGCATCACTCACAATTTGGTGGATGTGCGGAGCCCAACTGAAACATGTATGTTTGCATATGTGCTGCTCCTGATGCTCCTGCTATCGTTATATATCCTCGTCATCATCAGCAACATTCATCAAGCTTTTGTGTGTGCATAGTATTGTGTTTCACATTTTCAATCACGAATTTTGCATAGCACTCTCTCATCATAAAGCTTGCAGAGAGAGAGAGAGAGAGAGAGTGGAGAGTGAGTGAGAGGAAAAGAGAACGAATCGAGACGAACGCTGCGGCTGATTCAGTTGGTGATCGCGAAGGAAATGAGACTTTTGCTTCATAACGAGTTGAAACGTTGGCAGGTGCACACTGCAAGTTTGACGTTGTCTCATCAACCTTGCTATCGCTGCTGTGCGTCCGCTTCGTGTGGTGATGTTGTATCTGCCAAATTATCAGCAGCAAATGTCAATGTTCAAAGTTGTTTCATTTGGTGCGCCTGATATATAAATTGTGAAGTCGCATTGTGACGGCATTGTAGAAAAAGCGTATTACTTGTGTCATTTTACCACATTACAAAAGTTAAATTGCCGGTTTGCTCTCTCTACTTCAGAGTGGTAAAGTCTATATTTATTATCAAATCACCCAGTGTGTGCCGGTTTTAAATTGGAGGTTGAAAAAGTGTATAATTAATTTGATTGAATTGTACATTATTCATCCCATCCCGTGTGGTCAGTCTGGAGATAAGTAGTCTGATAAGATAAGTATTTACAACCACATGCAAAGTTATTGATTGCACAGTGGAGGAAAATAGTTCCGGATGTAGGCTTTCATTAAACAGTTGTGGTAATAGACCAATTTTCTGGGGAAAATGGGCAGACCGAGAGAGATAATCGCATACCGGCTCGTTGATAACCGCTCATACCACCAAATTTGCGTTTTCTTATCTTCATGCCTTCAAGTCCATCGTAAACGTTTGGGTTTGTACAAATAACGTTTGCATATCTTTTTCAAGTTTCTCGTGTTGCAATAAATGTTAGTGACATTTTTACTTTGTTCCTGGCATGTGTTTTATTCGCACAAATCGTTTCTTGTAAAAAGAATATTTAAATGGATTCAAAGAAATTTTCTCGTGGTACAGAATACGTCAGTAAGTAAATAATGATGTTCCATTGAAATGAAAAGTTAACTGAAATATGCAAAAGTATAAGCCGGCTCCAAATAGGCAATGGTGAATGGAGACGGGAACTGGACATTCCAAATTACAAAATATGGTAAGTTCATTCATCCCCAATATATGTAGATTTATTTGCAAAATTACTGTAACAAATGTTACGCTGTATTCTAGAAACATATACCTGCTTCTGGGTTTTTGTTCAAATTCTCAGTTCATTTACTGATTTGGCAGCATGAGCATATATAAAAGCTGTTCAGAGTGTAAAAGACCGCTGTAATTTCGTCAGCTACCAAATCAAATTGACTAATTTGATTTTTAGACACAATGCCCTTTTATCAATGTTGTTTTCAAGTATTTTTCTTACTGGATAACAAGTAACTTGTACTTGCCTACATTAAAAAACTTGGTAGAAAGTACATTGAACCAAAAAAGAAATTGAGTAACAGCAACAAATACGGGAAACCATAATAGGGATAATGATAAAGACTCCTGTGTCGTAGATAGAGTTAGTTCATAGTGGTCTCATTAGATTTTTCTAAAGTCAAATGCAAAATCAATATATATCAACGGACATGATAAATATATGTGTGGGAGCTGTGTAGCATTAGGTAATTTGCATCGCATTTGTAATTTTGATAACAATAAGTTATAGCATGCATACCCATTTCTAAAATCATACACCGCAGAGGGATATAATATACGAGCAAGTAAATTGAAATAGCATTATTAATAATGTATAAAATGAAACGATTTATAATAGTCGTTTACAGTGCCACATGTAAAATTACAGCAACTGCTCTTCACGTTTCTTCCAAAAAGGTACACAGTTTGGACGTTACATTTTTGCTGCAAGTAACATTAAAAGAGTGACTACGCACATAGATGATGGAACAAAATGTGTCCATATGGGCATATTTTTCTCCTTCATCAGTGCAGAGCACAGAAAACTTTCTACATCATGCATCAGAGCAGTGGCATTACAGCGTTACACCACCCCACTTTACTCTTCCGTTGTCACGCCAGAAAAACGCTAGTTGTTTTTTTTAAAGTGAAGAGAAAGGTTTTTGTATACCGGATGATAGAGAAGACGACTTAGCCGTGTACTTTTACACCTGCTTCACTCTAGAAGTAACCTCGTTAAGTAAGTGTGACAAGAGTAATTCATCGACAGAGACATATTACCCTGCTACGACTGCTATTACTCGTAGACTCTTAGTTCTCCAAATACCGAGCTGGCGTTGCGCTATATACCACCACCACTGTTCATATTAATACTAAAAAAATGTACAATTTATAGATGCAAGTAAAAGTAAAGTGTTTTTGTTTGTTTGGTTTAACCCTAACCATATCGCAGCAAGCTTGCGGAAAGAAAAACGGGTTCGGTTTTACTTTTTCGATAGAAAACACAGGAGGTGAACAGACGATGGCAACACCACCGTCATTGACATAGGAAGACATAAAATTGCCTGCGGGATACCGTTAGGTGCCATAGGACTATAACAAACGAAAATGCTGGTGGTACTGGTAAATGGTGGCAGTGAAGGTGATATGATACAGAAATGAAAGTGGTGCATAATGTATGACAAAGTGTTTGTTGTAGGTTGTAGTGGTACACTCAAAGGTAACACAAAATATATCTCAAAACAAATTTTGAAATGTTTCGGAGAGAACAACGACCGTCGTGGTGCGGTGGTGACATGCTGAAGTAATGAGTGGCACAGAAGCAGTTATTGAATGCCGTGAATGACAAAAATGTTGTAAGGACTAGACCTATAACAAGCGTATTTAAGAAGCCAATAAGTTGACATATTATTTGTGCCACTGCTGGTCAAGTTCTTTTAGTAAAAATACACGGAAAAGGTACATGCTCGGGAAAGATTTGTTTGTCTTGCAGAAAAAAAGTAGACATTCACGAGAACAAGCACAACGGTGCCGTTTCAAGTGTTTGTTTACAAGTGTTACGGTCGATTTTTCGTGCTATCCAAAACCTGGTACCCAAGCCAAACTAGCAACAAAAGGGAACCTTTGCATATTATCTTCTCGGAGTCACTATTTGAGTACAATGGAAAGTAAACAAGGAAAGAGGTATTGTGTGAAGATCTACACATACGTGGGTAAAGGACAGTTATGGGTTCTATATACATATATAGTGTAAATTAAATGGAGTAGTTTAATTCGAAACATAATATTAGTAGAAAATTTGGTTTTGGGAAATTAGCGCTGCCCTAGTATAAATCTTCCCTTGTGAGAATATATATGTATTGTATAATGTTTATACTTGGCAAGATTTCATGTTTCCAGCAAATCCCTATCCAATCAAACTGATTAAATGACATTATTGTTTTATCCAGCTCACTTATAGTCGCTTCGGTGGAAAATGATGTTGTTCGCAATGAATTGGATTTTTTGTAAATTGTTGTTTTTCCTTTCAGAATCTGGTACTTGAAGCATAGGCCGAAAATTACAGACTATATTTATACTGGTGACGATGAACCACTCTGATAAATCTCCCCGCGGTCAGGACAGCATTGCTACTATTTCGATCCCACATGGAGCTTCGTAGGCATTAATCAATCATGGCACTGAGTTATCGTAATGTCGCGACGTCATCCCCAAAGGCAGACGCAACGTTGACGTTGGGACACAAAAGTGAAAGCCATGAGCCATTAAATGTTCTACAAGGATGTCAAGGAAAAGAGAAAAAACTACACGCAGATAGTTCATCTCGTTTGATATCCTGTGAAGACCTACTATAGGGAAAGTGTCGATGCTGTTATGAAAATGGAAGGAGTGAATTACCAACCACACATTTGGAATGGCCGTCAACCCCCACATGCTAACATCCCTTTTTATGACGTTTTGGCGTGCTCATAAAATAGCAGCTTCAATATCTTCAGTAAAATTTCAATTCATGCTTGAAATAAAATTTCTTTGGATGTTTACGACATCACTTAAAATGATAAACAAAATATATAAATTGTGTGTTCTACTAACATATCGTTATTATAAAAGGTTGATATATAAAAAAAATTAATGAACGTGAACAATGTTATTGTAACTCTGTCATCTGTCGTATATTTAAAGGTATATTGCTTATTTATTTGGTGAAGTTTATTTATTGTAACCTCCTTGTATATACTTGTTGACCATGGTTGTGAACGTACTCAACTGAAATCATTAAATTCTAAATATTTTTTCACTGCCTTTGATGGCATTGGCAAGATCTATAAATTTTCTTTTGTGTAGTTGCGATTCCTCTTTGTGGACATTTATTTGCAAAGATGTTTCTATTTTTTACTACAACTCAATACTTGTACAAGCATAAGTTTCTGGTGGGACCCTCCTGGACATATTTATTGCAATGTTATTACCATTACACACTTGCACAATTCTCAAGGCTCCTGACATCTAATTCAAACCAAATTGAACCAACACTGTCGTGGTCACAAAATACGTACAAAAAACTCATCAGACTTGTTCTCCCTTCCCTTAAGCTCATATGATACGTGCTTTCCCCTCTTCCGAAAACCATACCATGTTTTAAAACAGGAAAAAACCAACTCTCGCAGCTGCTAGTGCTGTCATCATCGTCCAACTACCATACCTAAGCTGAAGAAGGCATAAACATAAAACCACTTGCATTGCTACAATCAAAGGAGCTTTTCAGTTTAATGTGTACGTTCTCCCATTGTCTACCTCTGGGAAACAGTAATATAGGCATTTATTTGGAACAACGTACTACCACTGGCGTTGACTCCCATTTACGAGCAGTATATGTTGGTAACAGTGGCGAGCACAAGGCTGAGGGAGGAAGATGAAAAAAATCCTCCATCACACCACCTACTGAATAGTACAATTTTAGTCCATTTCCCTCCTGCCAATTTTTACGATTATGATCAGGCCCCCTATCCGTGTGTACATGAGAACCTTTCACGATTTATTTTTAGTACAATTGCGTCTCTGACGGCGAAATCGACGAGGAAAGCAAAATAGCAGAAGAAAGCAGAAGGTATATATGTTGGTGTATAACTATCACGTTATAAATGCATGGAAAACCTATTACTTAGCTTTAAATTGCATGCAAGCTTTGGGTATTCGACAGATTTTCAGTGGCGACCAAATACTTGTTCACAGATGAACATTTGCCCGCCCTACAACAGCAGGAGAAGCAAAAGCGGTTCCAGTGTTGGATTTTCAATGAAAGCGAGAAAATGTTGTGAAAATAAGAAAATTTCACATTACTTCTACAACCCATACTTTTTGCTTCCTGCCAAAGACCATTGCCGTTGTATTCAAACTGTATGGAACCGGTACATGAAAGACGAAGGGTTGTGTGGTTGATGGATTGAAACTAATGGGCTTGTTCTTCACCAAAAATATGAATTAAGATGAAATTAATCGTTTTCTTTTTTACTCCAGAAACGCACGAGTTTACGCGTCCATACCTCTTACATACAACAGCAATGGAGATGTGTATTGTAATGATTTTTTCAATGTAAACTTTCCACAGCTTAATGATAGGAACTGTGAAGTAACGATCGCATGATAAAAAAAATGTGCCCTAATCTATCGAAAATTAAATTTAGTTTATGTCCTAGTATTATATGGAACATGAAAAATCCAATAAATAATATGATTTACAGATATTTACTACTAACACCAGTAATTTAATTTAATGTTGTGAAAAAGATATTTGCGAATAACAGATAACAAGAATTGGTTTAAAATTGAACTGTCATTTAATATGATTTAACCAAGTCTGTCGGTTTGTGAGAGAAAAGAATCTTAAAGAAAATTATAAGTACCAAACAGTTTTTGTGATAATGAAGTCATGAATAAAAATGCAAATCAAGATTCATTTTTGGGACTACAAAATTTATGGAAACGAACATTTTTTGGTTCTTTCTGGTTTTGGTTGGTTTCAACAAACCTAAAATTATATTGGATCCGCCGGAATCAATATGAGTAGTAGTAGGAGTTAAGGAAGATGTTATTCTAAAATTGGATTTAAAAATATCAAGTTACAAGAAAGGACTAACAACATTGCCATAAAACGAACATGAGTCAACCGTTTATTACAAATTATTAATGATGGACCCCATTTCATAAAATTACAAGTCCGACAAGTTGACAAACTTGTCAAAAATTCGTCCATATAAATGTATGGGTAACCAACAGTGACTAACTGAAA
>JAHZNE010006209.1:0-14405 GCA_027744055.1 Callyntrura sp. NNG-2020
CTTAGGACTGACGTCACAGAACATCTGTTTTTCAGAAACGATTGTTTACAAAATTTATCAAGCAAGTGGCCAGGGGTTGCAGTAGAGGAACAAGTTGCTCGGTTCATATGTGATAAAAGAAAGCGTGTTGTTGTGCAAAAACCGTAATAAAAGCAAACATCAAAAGGATACACAGCTGACTCATTGAAACAATGCACAAGAAGATGAAATGAGGGTTTATAGGACTTATGGGAGTTGTGAGTTGTTGTGTAGCAGCAGAGATGAAGATCTGTAAAACAAGCAGACGGCACCATCTACGTGGTATACCTCCCCGTTCGCTCAGACCTTTATACACACACATCACAAGTCACAAGACATTAAGATTTCAACGCTTCTTTTAATAAATTCTGCAAAAAGGTTGGAGATGCGAAGAATATTTTAGGCACTCTGGAAGAGGAAAAATGCGAGAAGGTTTTATTGGAGCAGAGAGCATTGTTTTTAACACGGTGAAATAAAATACAGGGGAAATGGAACACCACAGAAGGAAGAATGCAACCAAACACCAAATGAAATATGCATAAAAATTAGCATTCGTTGATGAACGTCTGGAGGAGGGTTTCTTGAAAGTATAAAATACTATACCATTTGTCTTGGTGTGTACCACGTCTCGTGGCTTGTTGAATGAATGAAAAGGACATTTTAAAACAGAAAGGTTCCAGAATCTATATATCTATATTGTATTTGACTTATATGGCTCATATTGTACATATGTTTGATGAATAATTTTTGTGGCTTCTGGCTTCGATTGAAGTAGCCACATAACGCGCATACAAATGTATTTCCAGTACAGTACGTAATTAAAATAAAACTGTAGATGCACAGGGCATGAATTAAACAAGTCACAAGAATCATAATAGGAGAACTTTTAGAAAGGAATCACGACTAATAGTACTCCAACGTTTATAATTTATTTTTATTTTACATTTTCTACTTAATGTTTGCCAATACACATACATTTTTCATACATAATTTAAAGGTGGATCTCAAACTACAGAAAAATGTCAAGAAAGTTTATCTAGTACATACAACATTATTTTTACACGTGTATGTATTTGTATGCACTCTGTGCACTCAAGAACATGGCAGTGAATGACTGTTTACATTTTACAACAAAAAAATCAAGAATTTAATAAATTACACTGGGACGATTTGGATTAGGTGTATGATGAGTACAAATTTTTATTTTAAAATGGATTGTCTTTTACCTCAAATACCGGAACTTTACGGCCGATTTCTTTGGCGGAAAACAAAATGTTTCCACCAAAAAGCCGCTGCAACAATGATCTGGACTTGTCTCCGACGCAGACAACCTTAATGTTGTCAGTGGTGTTCTGCAACTTGTTCTACAGGAAACAATGACAACAATGTAACTTTTCATTGTCTTCTTTGCATTGAATTTTTAAATTTTAATGATTGCAATTTTACATTTTACACAATAAAATATTCATCTATATGTTACCCTGATAAGCCTAGCCACTGAAGTGTGAACAGCTCCACATAGACCTCGATCAGATGTCATAGCAACCATCAATTTGTTCTTTCCATCTTCTGGTGCGGTCACCTCAGCTTTTTCATAAAATGCTTGTGACCCTTCACCGAATGGCCTAGCTAATTTCAATTCGCGCTCGGCCCTGGCATACTTCGCTGCTGACACCATCTTCATTGACTGGGTAATCTTTTGGGTGCTTTTGATCGACTTGAGCCGTAGAGAGATGGCTTTCAGGGTAGCCATTCCTCGGGTTTGTTGGTTCCATATTGGGTAGGCAGTCACCAAAACAGCCCGGCTCTGGTTCGAAAGCATCTTAATAACTGTTTTGGTTTAGATTACACGTTCCTCTGTAACCAAGCGACAAACAAACCAAATATTAGAAAACTTTCCGCGTACTTTTACTTTTTTAGCTCAATCTAAAGATCTTCTACGGCATAACAACCTAAACCCTCAAATTTGTGCTAATCAACTCAACTTTGAACTTTAATTTTAAAAATACCCTTTACAAATCTTACAAAAACCTTGAACGAAAACTTTTAACGCCTAAAAATCATATACAACTCTACACACTACAAATATCATACTGGTTTATCCTAATTAATTATGTTTCTTTTAAACCGGCTTTCCAAAATGGTGATTCGTGAAAAAAATCTCCAAATTTCGTTTCCATTTACACCATTAACTTCACAAATAACTGCAAATGACCCCGTTAACTTACCAGACAATAATGACGACTTTCCCTTTACCCTGGAATGACCCAAAGTGTTTTAAACAAACAGTTCCGAACACTGCTGATAGGTAAAGCTTACATAACATCTAACCGACTCAAGAGACTACAATGTATCCTTATCTTCTTCTTCATTCAATGTCTGCAGATACAGATACACATACACATATGATGGGAGCGGATAGCAAAATGGATACTGAGTTTGTAAACCAGCGGGAGTACACTCCTATGCAAGGCAGCTGAGGGCAGATACCAGCCAATAACAAACAAGAGTTGAAGATGATGAAAAAATGTATACAAAAGTTGACAGCATTCATACACGACATGCCACCCACACCTCCCAAATGATCATGAAATTAGCACAAAACGAGCACATGTCAATCTCCCATAGAGACACTTTCAATTACGGTTACAAAGATGAAAACAGTGCTAATTAACAAATGTGTTTTACTTATTATTCTGATTATGTTGCAATACAATGTGAACATTCCCTTAATTTTTCTAATAATAATATGCTAGTCTTGTGTTATTGTGGTGGCCATTGGGCTGGGATATTAGATCTATCACTATTACAATATTATTGCTGGTCGGTCAGGTGTCAGTGCTAGCTATTTTCGACCTTTTTGCTGTACATCTAGCCGAAAAGTAAGAGAGAATACTTGTAATTATTTCGGCAGTGTACTTTTTCTACTTAGATCCTTCATTAGCATTGAACATTTGAACGTTGTGTCGATATAGGTGCATGGAGATATTTGTGTATTGCGTATGGCAGATGATGAATCAGATGGAAGGATGATGACGATACCAAATGAAAAATGCTGCTGTGCTGAAGGGAAGTTGTTGAATTGTTTGTATGCAAAGATTTGATGGATGAAGTTTAGCTGTAAACTATGTAACCATTTGCACAATCTACTTTTACGTACTTTTGAGCTGTTCTAGCTCGTCGTTGGGCTTGTAATATAATCTGTTTTGTGGTTAGTTAGGTGTGGGATACTCTAAATACACAAAAAGTATGAGTTTTATTAATTATTGTGGGATATGACAGCAAACAGAATAAATTTGTAAAAATATAATAATATTATGTATGTGGCTTTCATTTTATTGCGTCTTGTTTGTGTCTAAATGTCGAAGCAAAAGGTGTGTCATTCAAAGAAACGGAGTGCAAAGGACCTCTAGGTGTTTTTGTTTGTCATTTGTGGGAGTAGGTTTTCGGACAATCTATAAACTGGAAGTTAATGGTCAGTGGTGGTGCATATTACCTTGTGCATTGGGCAAAGCGTCTTTGAGATAATTTTTTTTAAATAACTCATTTTTATTCAAGATAAATTATGTGAAATATACTTTTGGGTGCACCAATAATAATCCTTGTCGGGAAAGGGGATATGATATGAGCTTAATTCGTAATGGTGAGCATTGTTGGCAAGCGGGTAAGTTTTAACTTTTTTTAACGTTTTAACCTAAGAATGCTAGTTCTTGAAGTTTATAGACTATATATTATATAGTAAGTGTGTGTTGTGTGGCATGACAACAATAGATTAAAATATGACGCACGCTGAAACCGCCGTGCCGTTAAATAATTAACTTGGTGATGTCGTTGATTTTATTATACACAGGCTGCTGGAATGTCTTTTGTCAGCCACGATTCAGATGACACTGACAGTGATCATGGAAACGCCAGTAGTGAGATTGATGGGTCCTCCGATTTTATTCTTCCTAACCATGTCAGTGGACCATGGGAAATGAAAAAAGTTAACACAATATGGGTTGGATGTGCTCTTATTCTCATTACGGTTAGGAAAATGAAAGATTATTTTATAGCCACTATATGCGGTGTACGGTGCTAATAAGACTAATCGTATAAAAACGATAACTATCATTATTGCATTGTTACGTGATCGAATTGTAAACGTAATACGCAAAGCTAAAAATTGCCAAACCAAAAATTTTAAACGTTAGAAACTTATATGAGATATGCACTGGTGACTGATGTGTATATGTAGTTGTGATTCTAATAAACTTTTCTTTATATTTATTAGCTTGGCTTGCTGTACGTTACCGCAATTATAGTCACCGTGGAGTGCAGAGATGGTCCTAATAAGACCAGCGGCACAGACAACGTTAACTACGGAGTCTTGTGCTATGTACCTTCTGTCTCCATGATAATGTATTTGCAATCACTACTCTGGGGATTATTCTTGGTGAGAGTTATAGTCAAATGACTGACCTGATGAGGTTCCTCTTTGAGAATCTTGTGAATTAACATAGCCATGGAAAATTATCGTATTGGCATTGTAACAATTTCTCCTTATTTTAATATTAGATTTGTGACCAGTACATACAGTATGAGCATATCAAGGCGAGACGTCGTGGATATTTGGACTTCTACAATGAGACCAGAACGTTAAGTCAAATCCCATTTTTCACAGTATCAGCATGTAAGTTTTTGTGTTCATTACGTTTACATTCATATTCCCTCAAAGTGAGAACGCTACTAAAATCTAAGGAGTAACTAACATTTTTAAGTTGTAAATCATGTTATGTAATTGTTGCAGGGTGTGCATTAATGCTGGCAATAGCTATGGTGCTTAACGACAACTGTGTATCGGAAGATTCATGTGGTAAGAGCGTGCATTTTGGCAAAGCAGAATATGCTCTTTTGTGCGTTGGACTAGAAGGAATCTTAATCATAGTATCAACTTCAGTTTACTTATGTAAGCGTAATCAAATTTGTGTTTGTGCAAAAAATATACACATACCTATCCCCAAAACATGCTCTAGCATTTTAAACCTCTATCCCGTAAATATTTGCCATTAGTAGCATACCTAAAAGTTTTTTTTTTTGATTTTTTAGATAAAATATATAAATTTAACAAAGACCAACCACTCCCGGATGTACTTCGCGAAGAGTATATGTCGATGGCGACTGACTACAACCCGAATAGTACAGGTCTAGTGGACGAAGAAATTTTTCAACGTCAAGCAGATGTGATTCGTTACTTAAGTGAACACAATGTGATTCTAAGACGAAAAGTTATGGAACTGAATCGTCAGCTAATGGGAACCTCGCATAGCGTATAGGCAATGCGTTTTAGCCTAAAACAGAACCTATCAACATTGAAATTTGTACAGCCCAATGTACCAAAACAATAATTTTACAATAAGCGCAACGAAAGCAGGTAAACAATAATTTCTAAATTTCTCTTCAGACGAAACTTTTGCTCTGATCTTATATAATACTTCGCTAAACTGCGATCGTTATTTACTGAAGTTCGTACAATTTGTAACATTACATGTAGTTTACTTAAGTACCAACGCGAAATCTTCTCTTATTTTAAAAATGATTATTTCTAAGTACTTTATCATATCGAGATAAACGAAACTTTTATAAGTGAAGATCTATTGATGTGCACATGTTGATTTTGATTTTGTTTTGTTAAATGTTTAGTGAAAACACATTTTTAAATATCTTCATCATATTGCAGAATAATTTATACAGTAACGTTAAAGCTCTATGAATTTGTATCTAATAATATAATCAAATTTTTAAATTAAACTTGTCATTCTGAATTGTGTCATGTTTAATTTTTTCCTAATTTCTGCTCATCACGCTTACATGTTCGTACCGCACTTCCATACTTTCATCATCTGCACGTTTGAATTAAATTAAGTTATATCTAACAGGAGGCAACCAAATACAGCTTTGGAAAATTTTGGACAGCGTTTTGTCATGATTACTTGACTATCACTTTCTATTTATATATCTACTAAATTCAAACTAGTTACATTATTTTTGGTTCAGCATCGTTTTTACTGCTTTAACAATGTCCTGAGCTTGCGGAAGGGAAGCACCTTCTAGTGTTTTAGCGTAGGGCATGGGGATATCAGCACCCGTTACACGAAGAACTGGAGCGTCCAATTGGAAAAACGCATTACCTAGAATAAAGAAAACGTTAAAAATATACTTTCACTGAACTACAAATTCCTATATATTCTAGTGTATCATTAAAGATACAACATACTTTCACTTATTCTTGCTGAGATTTCTGCTCCGATCCCATTTGTAGGCCAACCCTGTTCAACAGTGACTATGTGATGTGTCTTGGAAAGACTTGTTAAGACTGTATCCATATCTGAAAATACAAAATACAAGGATCGTCATGTCCCTTTCCTCAAATGCATTGGCGGAAAATAACTCCAGATCATGTTACAAAATATTTATTCAAAATACCTAAAGGTCTAAGGGATCGCAAATTAATTACTTCGGCGTCTATTCCACTTCCTGATAATTCTTTAGCAGCTTCTAAGCAAGTACCTACAGCCTTTGAGTGAGCCACTAAAGTAACGTGATTTCCTAAAATCAAGAAACAAATATGTTAGAGCCATGGAAGGTGTTGTCCACCTATGTATGTATATGAACTATGAGTTCGAAACAGGTGTCGCCATGAAACCCTGGTTACCTGGCTTTTCAATTTTAGCTTTTCCAATTGGGAGCACGAAATCTTTAGACAATACTTCGTCGGAAACCTCAAATGGTAAGCCGTACATTAATTCATTTTCCAAGAAAACCACTGGATCTGGATCCCTGATTGCAGCTTTCAACAGTCCTCTGCAGTCCTCTGCAGAGTATGGAGAGATGACCTGACGACACAAAAAATGTAAACCATTTTGAAATGAAAATTTGTCAGCAGTATATTTTAAAAATAAATAGAACCCAACTCAAAATAGTCTTATACTTTTCTGTTTACCTTGAGACCTGGACAATGGGCGTACCACGCACCAAAACATTGAGAGTGTTGAGCACCAACCCCAGCGGCGGCACCATTAGGTCCACGGAACACAATTGGAACATTGACTACCCCAGCAGACATGTAAAATGTCTTCGCAGCTGAATTGATTACTTGATCAATGGCTTGCATGGAGAAGTTGAAAGTCATGAATTCACAGATGGGTCGAAGACCAGCCTGTACATGATTAAAATATATTTTACTTCTCTTAAAACCTAAAAACAGAAAATCAGTCAACAAACTAGTGCTTACAAAAGCTGCTCCAACGGCAATACCAGCGAAGCCCATTTCTGTAATTGGCGTATCTATAACGCGTTTGTCGCCATATTTTTTCCACAGTCCTCTAGAAATCTACATTTACAAATAAAAATGATTGAACGACGCGCTATGACGAATAAACAAAACATGTATTCTACTTTTATTATTAACCCACTTTGTACGCTCCGTCATATTGTGCAACCTGGAATAATCAAATATCACATTATTAATAAATCGTAGAAGCATTTAAGTTGTAAGATGAGTACATTAGGTTGAATGTGTCTTACCTCTTCCCCGAGTATAAAAACTCTATCGTCCTTTTCCATTTCTTCATCAATAGCAGTATTAAGGGCATCTCGCACAGTTAACTGGGAACATTAGTTAATAAGAACGACAAAATAATATAATGTTAAACAATAAACACAAGGTTACTGTGAAAAACAATGGTTACTAGGTTACCTGCTTTCCCCGGGCAGCAGCAGAAACTGAAAAATTCCTTCCCAGAGCTTGGCGATACCACCACTGAAATTACAATGCGAACAATAACACAAAATTTTAATTATTTCCAATTTCCAAAACTCCCTAGCTGCTCCAGAGAAATGTTAATGGAAGGGAAACAAACCTTTCTTGCAAAAAGTGAGCCCATATTCTGCAAAACCCTTGACGACTCCATTATTAGTAGCGCTTATTTACTGCAAAGTGCAAGGTTTCTAACACTTCACAGAAATCTGTACAACGTGTCTATAGACAATATATTTTCGTCGCCTATTCCCCTTCCTTTCTGTAATAATAATATACCCTAATGCTGATTTAAAAGTCTAATCGTATTTCCAATTAAACCTTTAAACTTAATTTGAACTTTCTTTAGAATCCACAACTGATTCGTCCCATCAGGCAAGGAATGCGCACAACCTTTGTAAATGGCGAATTCAATTCACCAAACTTTTTTTGCAACGCCGGTAAAGTTTGGGCAATCAATATGGAAAATTGCATATGTGATGTCACTAAACACTCAAACTCCTCGAATTAGCGCTCTATTTTGCGGCTTTAATAATCACAATCTTACGGACTGTTCGTTTCGTTTTTACACATACATTTCTCTTACATTAAATCTCCGGCAATACACATGAACATCATATGACCTTGCCAACAAAATACAAAATGGATTGAGATTATTATACAGAAGTAAGCTGCCTGCTGCTACTTTTGGGAAATATCCTCATTCTCCTCAACTCATCATCATCATCCGATCACTTATAATTCTTAAATTCTTGTCTACCTGCCTTTGCTGCCTCCTATAATACACAATCTCACGCAAATAGGTAAATATCGACGGATGATAAATATGTTTCTAAGCCTGAGTGAGTCCTCGTCTAATCTAGTTTCTGTTATGCTGTAAAAAGTGTTGAACATGGAGGGATGGGATGATGGGATGATGATGGGAACATGGGAACCCTATATGTATATTTGTGAATATATATATAGCAGTTGTGTGAACTGAACCGCTACACACAACGGCATGAAATAGCAGAAACGAAAAGTTGCAAAAAATGTCAGTAGCTAGGCAAATGCGGCGTTCCATGCACCTGTTTGGAATTTCGGACTAGTTCACTAGTTCCTTTTTGCGTACATTTTTCCAACATTACTTACATTCTGAATTTTTAGTATTTATAAGGATTCGTTTTATATCATCATTTTTAGTTATAAATGGTGCGGTAGGAAGCAACAGTATTATTAATGTTATTATTATTATTTTACACACGAAAACAATCAATTGAAAGAAAAACTGTTAAAAGTCGATTCAATTAAAATGGTTTATGCATACAGTACAACAAGTCTATTGTGAAAAGAGCTTGCGTTAATTTATGTCGAACCTCACACGTCACACGCCAGTAATAGCATTAATGATTTTCCGTACGTTGTTGAAAACATGAATCACATGTTTAAGCGTTTCATTAAAATTGGAGAATGATTTTGCGACCTGTACAGTTAGACAGTTTCTCAACGCATTTGCAACCTTCGAGAGTTGACTACACGAAGGATGCCTATGATTTTTGGTTTTATGAAGTTCCACGTGTGAAGACTTTGTTTTAATACAAGCACGACTTTTGGTAATGAAAGTAATGATAGACATGTACGATATACGATATAACTCAGTTAGTGAGCACATGGGTTTCGTGTGAAATACATTGGTCGGTTTTAGCTTTAAAGTTGAAGTACGGACCGTATTAGGCCATAATAAAAGTTTGCACAGAATTTACCAAGCCGGAAAAATGCAAATTGAAATGTAGTTGTAGTTATAGTTACGCGTACGCTCTTTATGAAGGTTTTATTTACGTAATTTTTCTATAATGTAATGCTCTACTACGTACTCATTTATCTGCCAGTAAAATATAATACAGTGATGACTGATAAACCTGTTCTGCATTTGACGATTCTGCAATATTTACGGAATGCTTAGTATGAATTTTGCATATATACTATACAATGCCTAAATACACGTCAAGTTATGCACATTGGTTTATAGTGTTTTTCAAGTTCCAAGTGATGACCGATCAATCACCGGTGTTAATGACAGAATTTTGATGATCCATAATTTCGTATGCATATTTTTCATCTTTTTACCTTTATCCAGTCTGTGCTACATTTTAGTCCACATGATCTACCCACTTTTACGGCATATCTGATAACGTTCACATGTTGGCTAGATGTAAAATATTTTCATTATAATTTAATTATAATTTAATTATAATGAACATGTGGGATAGGCTGTGTTATATATTATTTCGTTAGTCCGTTTTCTGAGCAGATCCAGCTTTTCGAACTTGTGTAAATTGCCAACACTTATTGTTTCAAGTATCAACAATCAAAGACAACAATTTATATGCTTGTTTCATCATCCATTTCATTATTCATCATTTAAGGTTGACCTTCAGCGGTATATCGTCATATATAGGTATTTATTTACTTCATATATCCTATATTTAGTATGGAAAAAGCATGCACAGCACACTACTGCACGGGCATTTAGTGGTTTTTACTTATGGGAAAACATTACGTTTTCTAAATACCTCGTCTTTAAATAAACTTTCTCTGTTCCCTCAATATCAAATGGGGAGCAACTCTCCCATAAATTCCCTTGTAAAACCAATATGCAATGCGAAGCTTGCTTTTTTGGCTTGATTAGACAAATTGAAAGGGGTAAGCTGTAGGGAAGTTGCCAACTGGCCTATACTTGATTTTGGATTTGATTCCATAATACAAACTTCGCTATTTGGGATGCATTCACAACAGACCACATTACTGACATACTGTACTTTATTCAGCGAGAAGTCTCTTAATTACGTACAAAAATGCATTATACATCAAATGCTGAATTGAGAGCTGTGACTATTACGAGTTTTATATTACAACTATACGAGACCTGGATGAATTACTTTTTCATGTACATCCCCTCACAACTTTTGCCTGCCAGCAGTTTTCTTATGCTGTTGTTGATCGATAGATAATAAGCGTTGGCCCTATAGAATAGCATCATTTCAATGCATCGTACATCCCCATTACGTCCATTCTCTTCTCCATCCATCCCGTATTCCGTGAGTAACTTTTTTTTTACAAAGCGTACTGCTTTTGTAACAATTGGCGTGTATTGGGTTGTAAGTATATATCAGCTGCACACACAGACATACAAATATTAAAGACAGCTAAAATGACAAAAGTAAAATAAAACTTTCAAGTAGATAATTTGTGAGTTTTGTTTTTGTTTCAATTTAAAATGCAATAAGGAAAAAAGCAATAGTGCATGAGGTAGGTAGTTGATACTGACCCGTGCCATTTAAACATCTCTCTTGATGTTGCAGCGACTGCAATTATTGTTGCTAGTTGACAATTTCCCTGTGTAAATGCGCTATATAAAAAACCTCTTTTCTTTGTAGGTAAAAAGTGGGAAATGCATTCTGACTAGGAGAAGTGGTGTTTAATGTTATAATGGATCATCAAAATCAACTTGGTTTTGGATGGTTGTGGACACCTTCGGGAGGTGGTAACGGTATACTCTTTTGCAACACAGAACAGCAAGGTATCACAACAGTGACATCGGTGCCAGCACCAGTGATGGCGGTAGATAACAGGGTTACTAATAACAAAATGATGGAAAATAGCAATTTGCAGCAGCAGCAACAACACCAGCAACAACAACAACAGCAATCCCAATCGCAGTGTGGCGGAGGAGGGGGTGGAGGGGCGGTAATGGGTCCAATAAATTATGAGATGGCTCCAAAAAATTTAAGTCAACACCATCATCATCAACAGCAACAACAACAACAGCCTCAGCATAACCAAAATCAAGCAGTAGCTTTAACTGTAAATCACACTCCCTCTTCGTCAGCATCGTCGACTACGAGTGGGGGAGGGGGACAAAAAAGTAACGGAACGGGTAATTCAAAGGGGGGACGTGGAGGAAGTGGGAGTAATCACACCAAAGTGTCAAATAAACCTGTGTTGGATGACGATGAACTGACGAGACGCCGGGAAATAAACCGTTTGCGGGAGAAAAAACGTCGGGAATCGATGACCCCAAAAGAGCGGGCGAAAGCTCGAAAAAAGAACCGGTTAAGAGCCCGGAAACGACGGAGGAATATGACCACGGATGAAAGGGAGCAGGAAAAGGAGAGGAACAGAGAAAGGGCGAGACAGCGTAGAGCACTGAAATTGCAACAAGAAGCTGAACAACGACAGCAGCAACAGCAAGTGCAGCAGCTAACAACTAACTAACTAAAAACATTTAACGTGAAATAATGTGACCTGAGATATTCATCAGCTCATTTGGTTATGATTATCTTTAAAAACATAGTCAGAAAATAAGAAAACGGCATTGTGATGACAGAACGTTTCCGGTAAAAAAACAAAATAATTTTCTTTATTATCAAGCGTCTTAAAATACAAATATATAAATTAAGTATAAGTATATAAATTAATCGGAAAACTGTCTATTTTTTCTATAGGTTCTATATATCCAAATATAAAGTTTTGATGACTTCGCCAGTGACCGGGATAAATATTTTTTCTGCTTTTTAAATCCTCATTCACACTACACCTGTGTATTTTTATTTTTATAAAGATAGGTTTTATTACAATTTTACTACAAAAGTATGTATAATACATAGATATAGTATGGTGATCTCTCTAAAAAAATATAGCTGCAGCGTCAGGTGATTTTTGTAAGACTGAATATTTTTAAACTTTAAATAAAAATTTAACTTAAAAATAGAAGCAGTGCTACTTTGTTTTAATCTTCCCTTCGAATTCACCTTTTAGTTTATCCCGATCTAGAATTCCGTTGTGAGTCATGTTTTTCCTGTGCTTCCCTGCTCGAAACGTGTCGGACTTATCCGACTTTCTCTTGGGCGTACTACCCTTGGACAACCCAGCGACAAAGCCGCTAAGCTGTTTTCTAACTTTGTTGTCGTTCCTATCATTGTCACTGTCCCACTTCACTCGGGCTTGTTGGATTGCCTGCATATTTTTATCTGTCTCATTTTCAAAATTTGAGCGTATTTTTTGCTCCACGTCCTTCGCCATTTCCCGCTTATTCTGGAAATCGTAAATCCTCTGTTTTTCGAAATTCTCTTGCAGTTTTCTTTGGTTTTTTGTGAACACATTGAATGGCTGTTGAAACACTGATTTTTTCCCAAACATGTCATTAAAATCGAGAGTGACATTCGCCATTCCACGTACTTTCGGTTTTCTAGTAGGCTTTGTTATGTTCTGTCCACAAGCACAATCACACTCGCAATTAGTGCAATTACAAGATTCCTCACAAGTGCAACTCCCTGGGTTTGGAGTCGTTTGTTGGTTTACTGGCTTATCTAACGTACCTCCAGTGAAGTTTGACAAGGAGTTGAAAGTATTCTTTTTTAGTCCTCGGGTCTTTGATTTTTTAGGCATTAAACTTCCCGTAATGTTTTGTGACAGACCAGGGATTCCAGGTTTCTTTGGATTTCCAGGTACGCCTGTCGTATTGTTTGGCGTAGCAGGTTTTCTAGGACTTTTAGGTAGGAAGCCATTCGTAATATTCATGGGCATCTTGGGTTTTCCAGGTGGTTGAGGGTCTTTCTGCAAGATATTTTTAATTCGACCTTTCGGTATACTTTTTAGTTTTCTACGTTTGTTCGCTGTTTTTGAGGTTTTCTTGTGCTTCAATTTCAATCCATCCGGTCTTAATTTAAAACTTGATTCTTCTGATTCAGACTCTTTATCCTTTTCAGCGTGCGCCACCTCCTCACTTTCGGAGTGGGACAGGTATTTTTTACGTTTATTTTCTGCGTCAGGTTTTTCTTGGTCGTCGTCTTCATTCACTGGTTTTTCTCTGCGAACTTCTTCGCTTGACTGTGGAAATGAACGTCCTGTTTTAAACCCCTTCGATCCTTTTCCGTCGCCGCCTAATTTAAATCTAAAGTTTCCTCCGACACCTCCATCACCATGATTTACATTTATATTTGCTTCTGCGCTCTCTTGTTTTTCTGGTTTCTTTTTAGCTCTTTTGACAACATCCCTCAGTTTGCTTTCTTTGGCGTCTATTTCTGTTTTTAGTCTTGATTTCTCTCTCTGGTTACCCTCTTTCTTCACAGCGTCTAAGGAGTTCGGGTTATCTATATATAAGTACGGGTTTTAGTATAGGTCTAACCGCAATAGAATTTTATTTTAAATTGGTTTTTAAATTGCCCTTGGATCTCCATCCTAAACGAGGGTTTCATTGACAATTAGTATAGAAAATTGAAATAAATTGGAGACATACCTACAGTTTTTCCAATGTTACCATCTGCAACTTTTCCTCCGCTTATGTCTCCAGTATTACTAATGTTACCATTTGGGAATCTTCCTCCGCCCATGTCTCCAGTATTACCAATGTTACCATTTGGGAATCTTCCTCCGCCCATATCTCCAGTATTACCAATGTGACCACTTACGAATCTTCCTCCCCTCGTGTCTCCAGTATTACCAATGTGACCATTTGGGAATCTTCCTCCGCCCATGTCTCCAGTATTACCAATGTGACCATTTGGGAATCTTCCTCCGCCCATGTCTCCAGTATTACCAATGTTACCAT
>JAHZNE010006210.1:0-35522 GCA_027744055.1 Callyntrura sp. NNG-2020
TAAGTACATTTAGGTACTTTTGGTCGGTTGTTGTCACACATAAGTCATAATCCCCTGCAATTAAGAGATTGTAAGAAAGTTGATGAGATTTGGTTTAGTCGTTCGATGACACCCATTCAGTAATGAAGCCTCTTGGTTAATTTTACCGCACTAGCCAGACGCCACAGAGGCCAACGAATGCGCATGTTTGCAAGTGCCTCTTGGTGGAGTATTTATATAAAGTACTAATTGTAAATTTGACCATTTGTAAAAATTGAACTGTGTGATCAAACCGAAGAAAGTAAGTTTACTATACAACTTTCAGTTATTGATAAAGCGATTTCCTGTTTCCAAAAGAAACCTTGTATGCTTTTAGTTATCTGCTTGTATCACTTATTTGCCTCTGCCTTTGAGATTAATATTTTTCAAAACATTTTTGTACAAGTGTCTGATGCATGTTTCTAGACGAAACAATTGAATTTTAAACGTTATTATCCATTTTCATTTCATTAAAAACACCGACCCCACCTCAAACGGATTTCTTATCAACGAGATTTATAGCTTAATTGATACGAATTTATATAAAAGCATGTGAAAATTCACATACCAGCAGTATTGCTACCAACAAAGGTGATTAGGTTATATATGTTGTTGTAAGAAACTTAAGAAATTGAATTTACATTGTTTTAGTTTGGAACTTCAATGTCATGTCGTTGGTCAGCATCCAGCATCCTTACAATCAGTTTAATGAAAAGCATATACATACATTGATTTGAAAGAAATGTTTTTCTCATTAAAACATTAAACCTTATTAACCAGAAACATATATTGTTAAGAAGACCTTTACTCTCTTTTTAGTTTTTAGGGAACAAAATCTGAACAAGTGTTGATACTGAATTGTACGTATTAACAACAGCAGAGATTATCCCGCATGTCTATGCAAAAGGTGCATTTCTGGTTTCTTCTGCTTCCTTTTAGGTACCTGCCCTGCTGCCGCATGCCGTTGTACTTGTCTTGTTGCGGGTGAGGTGAGTTTAGAAACGCATCACTTTAGAAAACCTGGATGAGGCTAGGGTTGATAAAATGATGTTTACTTATTACTACTATTACTGGTGAGTGGTGAATACCATGAAATTTCCTCTGGGTTTCTGTATCGTTGCAGATAGGTGTGTGTGTGTGTATTTATATACCAACGTGTGGCATGTTTAACGTTTTCGTTGTTGTTATTGTTGACGAGGATACCTACCTGTTTTGTTGTTCCTAAAGTCTGTGGTTGAACCTGTGAATCTACGCTGCTTACCTTTCAAGTACACACACAGGTACGAAGATGATGATAACACGATGATCGAGCTCATGGACAGGCAATACTATGTTCACTCTCCTGTCATGCCAAACAAAACTATCAAGCCGCTTTCTTGTACCTGTGTGCATTCATGTAATTCGTCTGTCTGCTAGTTTGGCCGATGTACCAAAAAATAATAAATTCTACCGGCTTCAATAATCAGAGAGAACCTTTGTATACTGAACTGATGTGCAGTCGTCGTACTACTACCAATGGTACACGTTCCTTTATCCGTCGTACTATGAAGTGATGTGGCGTTACCAGTAACAATCAGACCTTTATAATAATATGCTATATACCCGTCGCAACTCTCTCGCTTGGTCGCTAACATAAATAGGTACATTCCATTGTTGGGGCTCTCTGGTTGCTACAATACTTATTTTCAACGTATACAGCAGAGAGAGAGGGGAGAGAGGGGGTTGTTTTTGGAGTCTTTGAAGACACACAAGCAGAGGCAGAGGAGAGAAAAGCAACTAAAAGATTATCTTACCTTTCCATCGTTTTTCTCTTGTATTAAGAAGACATGGTAGCAGCAGGAAGGTTTGTTGATGTAAAGCATAGATTATTTATTACGTAAGTATCTCGCCAGAAAAAAAATCTCAAATCCAGCATGCATCATATTACCAAGGTGATTTCGATCATCGTATCATCGTGAATCATGCCTATGGTCAAAGTTTGGAGTTTGATGCTGCTGCTGCTGCTGCTGCTGCCGTTGTTTAAGATGAGATGGGTGAAGACTGAAGTGTAAGAGAAGACGAAGTGGTATTTCATTGCAAGAACAGCAGGGCAACAGGTAAAAAAGAAAAAAAGACAAGAAAGTAAAAACTGTAAAAGGCAAGGAGAGTTTTTTGGAGATGGATGCTGTTCTCGTTAAGAGGAGGCAAGAATCACTTCACCACATAAACAGTCATAATATAAAAATGTAGCCAAATGAACACTGTGGGCAATAGCTAAACTAAACATAATGGTCCCACTTGCACGCTGTCATCCTTGTAGTTTTCAAATGAGCGTCCATTGCTGCTACATATATAAACCTCTTCATCTCACTAAAATATCTAGAGTTATCTTATGCAATAATGACGGGTTTCACAGTCCTCCGAACAACGCAACCTTCTGAGATCATAATTGAATATTTTTTTACTTGAAAACAACATTCTTTTTGGAAACTCCAATTGTGAATTACTCTCACGACGACGTCCTTTAAATCTCGTGTATATACCTCTCTAGCCTATTAGAGCAAGGACGATATACTTTCCGTTTCGAATTACAATCTTGATATAGAATGAGACTATCAAGATATTCCTTTGCAAAAACGCTATTGTTTTGGTGACAGTCAAACATTCACCAAGTTTCGGACATGTCATGCCGAGTCCGCAATATAAAATTATTTTTGAGCGGTTACATGATTATCTTTCACAACACGATGTACCTAATTCTAGTAATTCTTACATTTTAACGCCAATCATGGCAATATATATTGTTTTTAGTATGTGTGTATAGACTCGAATATGTTGTCGGATTACTATGTGGGTTTAGCTTCATTAATGACAACTAACACCAACAGCATGACGATGGTCGATGATACACATATTTTAATCGCTATATTGAAATTTCGGTCAAATGCTTCTAGAGTTGTTCCTCAATAATAAAGTGAGAGAAGATTTTGGTATTCATAAAACACCTTAGAAAGGTATGATGTATTCTGGTGTTTCTAGTCTCCTCTCCACACACTCGCACATACACACAGAAACAAGGCACAAGAAAACCCGGTCGCATTAAACATTTTTATTGAATAATATAGCTATACCTACCTACCTACCTATTCACGAGGACACGATGAAAATGAGACAGGCAGTCCAATATACACAGCAACATTGTTGGGTTCTCTCACATTGTTAGTTTATATACCTTTTCCTTTGTTGAGCACCATCCCTTCATGCAATACAGTGAGTGAGTGTCGTTTCTTCTTCAACAGGTAACAGGCACTGCCTAGGTATTTTCTGCTTTGAAGTATTTTATTGTTATTACCTGTTTGTCTCCCTATGCATTGTACAATTCTTGAAAGCAAAACCAGCTACAATCTCTGCATACCAGTTCAGTTTACTGCATGAGCCCAAAGAAACAGAATGATGGGGCAGCCTGTGAAGGATTTATTTGTGAAAATAGTTTAGCATGCACGAATGAAAAAAAATGTCTACACAAAAACGAAAGCAACGTATGTCATCATTACATCTCTACACTGATATTCGGTCGGTTATGTGAATAAAACCGTAAGCGTGTAAAAACAATGGAAAACAATTAATTTTGAGCAATTTCATGGTAATGAATTGGTGTTTTTCAAAATGTTCAATATAAACGTGTGAATATTAGTGAAGAAAAAATATTTATTAGTGCATTTCTTACGTATTTGTAGTGGTAATAGTGACACAGTGCAACGGTTTGGACCAATTTCGTGTGAACAGCAAAGCTGGAATAGTACAAGAACCAGGAAATCGTAAATGCAACATTTTTGACGGACTCGCCATCAGTTTATCCTTGAAGACGTAGTAGGTAACCCAGTTGGCTAAAAGTCTATAGGTGCATAGGGTAACGTCTCGTGGTGAAAATAAAGATCGGCTTGAAGTTGCATTAAAGTGAGAAATTGCACGGTGTTCGGATACGCCGCATTTAACGGATGGCTAAGGAAGCATGAAAAAGTGATTTTGCCTTGATGCCCAGCCCGTGTGCATGTTTACACTATGTTTACATGATGTGATTAGTTCCAGGCATGGATTTCATGCAGTTTTTATTAGCAGAATTCCATTTTTTGCACCTATTCGTTAATGTCTATTATTGAGTTTGTGGTAAACAATACGGATGGATGGGGTCGTAACGACGTCCATTATAACTTGCAATAATATTAACAGTGTCAGTGATGAACAAGTGAACTAGTGTAGTATTCCGTAGTGTGTAGTGTGTTAGTATATAGGTGACAGTGAAAAAAAATGTGAACCTTGAAAGTTTTCTCTCTCCGAGGATCTTCTGTAGCTTTGGGTATGTGTAGTAAATAAATGGCCTATAAATTAACGTTCTGTTCCACCAAAATGGTCAATATGAAGAAAACAGAAGTGAAAAAGAACAAGCGATGATGTCTCCAATGTAATTTATTGTTAGAGCAAGTGAACATGATAAAAAAGTATGCAGTGAACAGTTGTGTAAAAGTAGAGGAAAACTTTTGTAAAGGAGCCTTCAAAATATTTACTGGAGAAATACACTTCTTTCTTACACGGAGCGGATGATGCGTGGAAGGATCGGCACGCTGTTCAACTCCATGAAATTCAGTAGTAAAAACTGCCTTCCTGACAGTTGCAAGACGGAGGCAACCCTGCGCGAGAAGGAAAGGAAAGTGTGTTGTGGCTGCAGTAGTGGTAGTGGTAACGTAGGGGCTGATGAAGATTTTTTAGCAACGACGTGTGCATAGTGCGTACGGAGTTGCTTGAGTGATCTAGAGGAAAACATACTCCATGACGGAAGGAAGGGGGAGAACGATGATGCACCGTTGCTACCGTTGTCTCTCAGTTGCTTCAATCTGTGTAATTGTACTCACTCATCTGTTGTCAACCGTCGGATACGTTTGCAGTATTAATGTCAACAACAGCAGTGATGGCCGGTATGAACTTCGCCTCAGTAAAGACCGCCTTACCCGCCGAACCTCCTCCGCCAGAAATGTGGACATGCGGGTGGAGTTCGACGTGGAGGAGGGTCTTCCTGCGGGAACATTTGTAGGGAGAATACCTACTCGACCCGGATACACTTATCGGTTTAATGAGAATGTGGACAAGTTTGTGCTGAATGGCACAACGGGAGAAATTAGAACATCCAAAGAAATTGACCGAGAATAACAAGGATGCAGAAATATCTTTTGCCAAAACGGAGTACTCCGCAGTGCTACGGGAAACTGTACCGGTGGGAACTTACGTAGCGTCTATAACTGCCACAGATGACCATGTGGCAAGTAAAGTTTCCTCGCAAGTGATTTACTCAATTGTATCAGGAAACGAGAAGATGTGGTTCCACATTGATCCCAGCACTGGGCTTCTTACAACTCGAGCCCCATTAGATAGGGAGCAACAAGGCGCTGTTCGTCTGAAAATATCTGCAAGAGATGGTGGTCCTTATCCAAAATGGGCACATGCCCAAATTAAAATCACTATATTGGACGAGAATGATGAACAGCCCCAATTTTCCAATGAAAATGTGCAAGTAACTCTGGCAGAGGACGTGATTCCAGGAACCCTAATATCAACAGTCAGTGCCACTGACCATGATCAAGGAACTAATGGTTCTGTTATCTACTCAATTAGCCCCTTGACGCTTCTCAAATATCCCGACATGTTTCATATTGACTCCAGTACTGGAAAAATAACGAATAATGGCCGCTTTGACAGAGAAAGTAGACCACAGTACGAAATAATGGTGGTAGCGAAAGATCAGGGCACTCCTGCACTTTCTTCAACGGCCGCAGTACACCTCACCATTTCTGACGTTAACGACAACGAGGCAAAATTTTATCCCTTGGAGTATTTTTTCACTGTTACGGAAGAAACGGCAGTTGGTAGTAGCATTGGTCAGGTCATAGCAAATGATCCTGATGAAGGTATCAATGCAGAGATAAGATACAAGTTAGAACCACCAGCAACTCCCTTCTTTGTGGTGGAAGAAACGACGGGTAAAATCATATTAAAAACAGGCTTGAGGGGAATAAAATCAAAACAATTTCACATTCAAATATCTGCAATGGGTAACGACGGGAGAAAAAGTCAAGAGAATGCCGCCGTAGAAGTATTGGTGGAATCAGTTGGATCGTCGAATCATTTGAAATGTGCAAAGGAGACATACAGCTACACAATTACGGAAGACTATGGCAGTACCGGCAAACCCAGTAATAAGCCCATGGGCTCTTCGTCACTCCTGGCTGAACAACGTAACGTTGGAACGATCGAGCTAGATTCACGCACCACCAACTTCTCTCCGGCGAGTGGTGGCGTAAGGTACTCTATAATTGATGGGGATCCTCACGGAGTATTTGCTATTGAAGACTCTTCGGGCTTGATCAAAGCCGTGAAGCAAATTGATCGGGAGAGCCAGAGCCAGCACACACTCACTATTCTCGCACGGAAGGGACTAGCCCACGGAACTTGCTCGGTGCACATCAAAGTACTGGATTTGAACGACGAAACTCCTGGGTACTGGGATTTGAATCAGTTGGATGCGAGTATCTACGCGAACGCTCCAATTGAGCATGAGGTGATGGTGGTGAGAGCGTCCGATAAGGATGATGGGAGAAATGCTCAAATAATTTACAGCCTCAGTCGAAATCCTGACCAGATATTTCAAATCAATAGCACGAACGGTCTCATTTCACTACAAAAATCCCTCAGGCAAACCGATCTGAGCCAGGTTGACCTAGAGGTAACAGCGTCTGATAATGGGACGGAGTCACTTTCCTCCAAGCAAATTGTGCACATTCGGATCAAGCCAGTGAATGAGCACACACCCGTTTTTGAGCACTCCTCGTATGAAACCTCGCTCCCAGAAACTACCCCTGTCAACACGCGATTTTATGTATTACAGGCGACGGATTTAGATACTGGCGTCAACTCACAACTGGCTTTTGAAATTGTTCAGGGGAATGGCGCCGGCAAATTTGGCATCTTTCCTGATGGCGCACTCTACGTTAAATCCAGACTTGACAGGGAGGATCAAGACTACTACTCCCTCATTGTAGAAGTTACAGACCAGGGAACACCCCAAAGATCCTCCTTGACCTCAGTTGTCATTCATATCATTGATGAAAACGACCAGCCACCAAAATTCATCAACTCCACATTTACGTTTAGTATTCCAGAGAACGAGGTCATTGGTACGTACGTGGGGAAGGTAACAGCTACCGACGGTGACATTGGGAGAAATGCCGAGCTAAGTTACTCTTTTGTTTCGGATCAACAAAGTCAAAATGATTTCACCATTGACTCGAAGAACGGATTCATCAAAACACGAAAATCCTTTGATCGAGAAAAACTATTGCAGCAGACCGGTCAAGCGTTTATCAATTTCGACGTGTTGGTTCACGACAACGGGGTGACTCGATTGAAGGATAAAGCCCAAGTGGTAATTTACATTACTGATGTGAACGATGAAACGCCCAAGTTTCTCAAGTCAGCGTACAGTGCACAAATTTCAGAGGATGCCGTGGTGGGCTCACAAGTTATTCGTGTAACTGCTTCAGACATTGACGAGGATTTGAATGGAGATATTATCTACTACATTAAGGAGGGCAATGAGGGGGAGTCCTTTAAGGTGGACGTGACCACTGGTCAAGTAACGCTCGAAAAACAGTTGGACAGAGAAACAAAAGATCGCTACAATTTGCAGATTGTAGCGCAAGATATGGCTGAAAAGAACTCTCTCAGCTCATCAGTTTCTGTCATCATTGAGGTTTTAGACGTTAACGACTGCACTCCGTCATTCCTCCAAAATTTCACAAGGTATGTAAAACATGTGCTCATTATTTTTTTAAAAGTTTTGCATGGGCCCCTTTTTGAAAGGATCACTCAGCGACGTCATTACTCAAGACGACGATTGTTGTCATTTAGAAAAGCCTTTATTTCGTGTAACATTAGAGAGGCTACTTAAATAGAATATTTAATGTAAATGTAATGTCAATGATAATGCAAGAAAGAAGCAACGTGTGTCCCTGCTGTGTGCGTTTACCAAGATTTTTTTGTAACCATAAATCCGAAGAATGTTTAAACAGCATGAAGCCCATAATTGCATCTGCAATTAAGATCTAGGTATTCATTTCCTTGATTCAATGAAAAACGCGATAACAAATTGAGCATTGCTGAAAGCTGTTTTCTTCGTAAAAATTGGTTGGAGTTTTTTTTTATTGTAAAAGCGCAAAATGTGTGTTGGTACACTTGAATGATCATGCATGCAGAGAGTTCTTGTAGCATTATGCAAATGCAAAAGTGACGTATTTGTTTGATAAAAAGATATGTAGGTAGATATAATTTCAACTCATTTGGTCTTTTTTTCATTTTTCTCTACAGGCTATCAGAAAAGGGTTCACTGAACCAAACTGATGAAATAATTAATTCGGCGGCTGGAATGACAGTGGTTGAAATCGCCCCAGTATCCACAGAATTGGCAAAATTTCAAGCAACGGACGCTGACATTGGTTTGAATCAATACGTCTCTTACTCAATTACCGGAGGGAATCGTCACGACACATTCTTGATGAATGCCCAGACAGGCTCTCTCATTCTGAACAAACCACTTGATTTCGAGAAGTACACAAGTTATGCATTAAATATCACCGCCAGTGATGCCGGCAATCCGCGACTCTCCTCATCTATCACTTTCACAGTAAAAGTGAGTGATTACAATGACAACGCACCTGTCTTCCCATCCACCTCTGTCGTCAGACAAATACAGGAAGGTATACCACTGAAAACACCAATTGTCACCGTGTCTGCGGAAGACCCGGACTCCGGGATGAATGGGAAAGTCAAGTACTCCATCAAAGAGCAAGATCCACCTGGAGTTCATTTTGGAATTGACACAGATCTTGGGGTAATTCACACTCTCAAGGATATAGACAGGGAGTACGCGGATACTTTCCGACTTACTGTTGTTGCTGTTGACCAAGCCGTCCCAGAATCACTACGATTATCTTCTGAGAAACTTGTCACCGTCATTGTTGAAGATATCAATGACAACGAGCCCAAGTAAGGAATACATTTGAAATATTTATGCAACAACTTTCTTCTTGATTTCAACTTTATACGAATGGTGATGGTGATGATGATCATCATCATCGTATCAGCAGTAACCAACAAGTTCTCATACGAAGCACATTCATAATAACCATAAAAAAGAAAAGTAAGAAAACCATAGCTTCTCTGCTACTGAGCTGCTCTGAGGAGCAGGCTGTGATTTTGCCGTTGTTGCTGATAGGCATATCACCCCGTCATACCACAAAACAGCACAATGTAACACAATAAAAATGAACGAAAACATGTTGTTACGTATTTATACGAAAAAAAAAATCATTGCACCAACCCCTATCCTCCACTTCACATGAATTCATGATTTCTTCTATATACCACATCTAAAGGTAAAGGGTAAAGCAAATATCCAAATGGACATGACATGCCATTCTCCTCTAACTTACAACCCCGGTAGTGTAATCTCGCATTAACATTAGATCTAAAATATCTCTCTAAACAGTTTACCCAGCATTTTTTGAAAGGTTACCAATGTAGGTTGTTACGCGCTAGCCACAACTTGATATACATTCCCCTATTATTCTGATTACATTTATGGTTTTTTTCTATCTAAAATTCTTGTCACTAAAAATAAGCGTAGATCGACGGAGAGCGTTCATCCACCGTCTACCGTCATCGTCACTGTTTGAAAATTCTGCATATATATATTCAAATTAATATTAGCACAATGATCAAGAAAACGGAGGAGAGAGGTATTGTTTCAAAGCGGGGAAAAGGTATGCATGTGTGTGATAGAAGGAGTTGATAGAGAGAATGTTTGTAATCTTTGAAAACAGCACCAGAGAATTTTACAAGAAACAAGAAGAACAACAACAATAGCACCAGTGTAACAACGAGTCCTCCTCATCCTCATGCTTGAAATTATCTATACAACAACTACATATGCCAACTTATACATTCCTGTGTTGCTGATGGTGATGAATAGTAGTACCAGAACAGGAGCATCATCAGCTCAGCTAGCAGCACCAGCACCAGGTGCTTAATACCTAAAACGAAGACAAAATTTTTGCATAGTACACATTGCCATCATCATCGTCATCGTGGTCATCATTCTCCCTGATTATTTTGCCTGTTGTATCAATTCAAAATCAGTAAACGTCTGCGAAAGAAGAAGAATTATAATATACCTCCTCGTACTCGTGTTCGTTTCGTTGGTTCGTCCGCCCGTCCACGTCCGTATAAATATGTATATCTCGAAAGAATGTCTACGGTTTGCTTTGTGAATATATTATAATTGTTAAAAAGGCGAAAGAACCTGTAGTAATAATGTTTCGTTTATTCAACAACATCAACAAAGTTACTTTTCCGTTTACTGCTGCTGTTGCTGCTGCTGCTGCTCGCTTGTTGCTACTAGTACTACTAGATTACCACGACGACGACGACGACGACTACCACTTGCAGGCATATATAAATGTACTTACAACAAGTCATAGTCACCAATTGTGGGCTCCATGCAACAACGCAATGAATGTATATGCGAGCAATTGATTTAAGCAGCAGAGCAAGCACAACAAACTTGAAACTGCTTGTGTTACCTGGCGCGGCGGTGGTGGTGGTGGTGGTTGTTGGTGGTGTGGTGATGATGCAATGCCATGGCAGCAGCAGTAGTAGTTTGGTGAGTGTATGTATGTAACCCACTACTAGCTTCTCTAACCTGTAAAAAACAAAGAGCGGAAAATGTTAAATGCATGAAAATCCTGCAAGTATTGTTTTCCCCCATTTTGTAGACGCTTCGCCTTCAAGAAAATGATGGTATATGTGAAGAAAAAGTACGACGGAATGAAAGAGCCAAGCCTGAAGAAAATTTGTTTTTTTTGTACCTTTGCTTGCTGCTGCAGCAAGCAGAGCGCCAGGTTCTCTTCTCTCTGTCTAGTTCTTTCTTCGTCTGCCTGTTTTAGAAGGAGCACAACAAGTGGGTACTGCGAGTTTAATCTTGGATGGTTTTCATGTAATAATAAAAGTAATAATAATGTAAAAATCTTTAGAAAGAGAAGAAACGAAAATGATAATAAAAAAAAGTTGGAGGGTTGGCAAAAGGGACCGGAATCGACTAAACCATGGCAATGCTCATAACTAGTTATGCAGGAAATCTCGTAACATTTGATAAAAACAGATTTGATACGCATTTTACAACTGAAGTAGTGCTTTCTGCAGGTACTAGCAAGTGGTGGAGGCAGTGGGTACGGGTTGCTTTTGCTGTAAGAAGGAGTAGCACGAATGCAAAAGTATATGAGGCCATTAATTGTCTGAATATTTCACGACATCCTCCTTCTAAGAATGAATACCTGCCGTTCTAGGAATTACTCTCTTTTAGCGATTTTCTTCCCCGCGCGTATATGCATATATGTGTGCACAGTTTAGTGCTACCTGTTACTTTTCCGAGTTTTCGCAACACAACGTGTTCATATACTTATTTTTAAATGAGGTTTCACAAAGCTATGATGTGCATGTTGTGATAATAACAAGTAGGAAAAGAACAACCGGGTGAAAATAGCAATTATTTGTGCACCACGGCGGTAGCACATTTTTCACTGGGCGTTTATAGAGCACGGGATAAGTTGACGTAAACGGGTATTTTTCGTAGCTTGTAAGACTCTAGTCGTCGTCTCTCTAAACAATTAGATGCTTTATTATTATCGTGTATAGCAAGTGCTGTTTTTGTATGTGCATGTAGCAATCAGTGTAACTTTTTAATGATACATGCATGCATATACGGATGTATGAGAATACTTTCACAACAATAACTAATTTGTAAATTAATGATGGTTGACGCTAGTAAAATTCCATTTCTCACCGCTCCCAACGTTTTTCTTGATTTCTTTCGCAGATTTGTGTGCATGAATGCGGCCGTTTTATTCAAGAACTCTCCACCTCTGACCGAAATCATGAAAGTGCTTGCCACAGACATCGACTCGGAATCCAATGGCGAGGTAACGTATGACTTGATGAGTGGTGACAGTGGTTTATTCAAGTTGGATAGAAACACAGGCTCTTTGACTTTGAGTCGAGTGGCTGCAGACGTTCAGCCCCGCTACCAACTAACCGTTCGAGCAACGGATGAAGCAATCCAGTCCCAAAGGAAATCCTCCGAGCTCTATTTGATGATACTTAGTGTTTCTGACAAGAGTGCTTCCAATGGTCTTACCTTTGACCAAGTGATGTATTCAGGGTCAATTTATGAGAATGAGCCCATAGGCACAAGCATTCTTACCGTGTCAGCTAGCCTTGGGCAACGAAAGTCATCATCGTCGTTGTCGTTAGCTGACACATCTGGCAGCTCCTCTCCCCACGCCGGCAGTGCAAGTGTTGAATACTACATTACGAATATAACCTCTCCGGATGGGATTCTACAAAACAGGCTGTTTGACATGGATGTGAAACGTGGAACACTGTCCACGGCTGCTATTCTTGACAGGGAAATGGGTGTATGGGATTTTCAATTAGAAATTTATGCAATACTTGTCAGTGCACAGGGACTCACTACAGCGTCTACGAAGGTAAGAATTATTGAAAATAAAAAAAGCTTTCTTTTTGCCTGAAACCTATGCATGGTTTTACCCAACCGATACCACCAACAACAACAACTGCGGTCATTATGATACATGTATGTAGCATGAAGAGTAAAATGCTCAAGTTCGTCATTTTAATTTTTTTTTCGTACATATCCCCATCATGGCGTATATCGTATCCTAATACACACACTGTTTTAATGAGGATATCATAACAACTTTAATTTCTCGAAATTGTTAAGGGTGCGTGTGATGGTGAATTCTCGTCACATTTATAATATTGCTTCGTTTTCTTCCCTCCGTCCTTTGCATTCTCTCCGTTCTCGCTGTTTCTCCCTTCCACTCTTTACTCGCTACCCTTCGCCATGCCCACTCGACAATCAATTTGAACAGGGCAACGATCCAATTAAGCTATTTCAACAAAAACGTTTAAACAAAGGACGATAAAACGTATGCTCAACAAGTCAGAACATTGTGAATGTTTTAATATTCTCAAGTATTCAAATTTCCACCCTAAGGATACACACAACAAGAGAAATGTATTTTTCAACCACGTACCTATTTACGAAGCATGCCTGTTCATAATGCATGTTTAAATAATGCCAACTAAGTATTTAAACGCTTACAAATAATTCCACTGACTTTCCAAGCCTTGCTCTCTTGACATGCATGCAATTTTAATTACCGTGGAATATTGGGACCGGAGCACAAATGGTATGTCTGAGTGGAGAAAATGATACACCGGTCCTTCTAAACGTCACGTACACGCTGCGTGGTGCTGTAGCTGTGGGAGGAAGTGCTTCAAGAAAACACCTGAATGAGAGGGATATACTTGAACACAATGAAATTAAATAAATCATACATCAGACATTACTTCTTCGTGCAGAGGATCCTGTTGCACTACACACACCACTATTCCTCTCTGTCCACCCTATATAATATTGTATTTCTGGTGGCATTCTTCCACCTTAGTACAAACCCCCAATTTTCAATTCTCTCTAATTTATTGCCAAGTATGGAGAGAAAAGACATATTTTGGATTAGTTACGGTACAATAGGTAAAAGATTGCTTTTTAAACATATATAGTGATTCCATCAATCCTCGCGAGGTATAGCGAGGAATCGCCACCTCCTTCTCCTTTTTCATCTTCGTTCCAACACCACAGCGTATATGAGTACATGAAACAAATTGCAACCAGAGTGTCTCGTCCAAGTGTACCTTATCCTCTGGGCACCACAAAGAGCTTATTTGAAGCAGACAGCCCCAGAAGCAGTTATACCTAGAAAGACTTTTCTTTGTGCGTGAATCATCATAAATGTTGGTTATCATGGTGAGAAATGGCAATAATAATATTTATTGTGAAAAGGCTAAAAACGAGCAAATGAAATTAAACAGCTGTCATGATGATGATGATTTCCATTTCTCTCAAGGCCCTCTCATGAAAATAACACGGCGCTGTTCAGCATTGTCAATGATAACAATATTACTAGTGATGATGATGATGATGACGATGATGAAGTAAAGTATATATCGCTATATGGAGCCTCTAAACTCTATTGTACAGTGCCAAGTCCACTTACTGACTCGGGATGTTAAATTTTATAGCAAACTCCATCCATACGCATTTTATTAACAAATTCTCTGTGGAAAATGAACACCGTCACCTTATACACATCGTTCATATAGGAGATAGTTTACATTTTGTTATTAATAGTAATATTATCATTCGTTTATTGCTGTACCTGTTTAATGTCCGTTCCTTACAAAATTGCGTACTGTGTCAGGTTGGGAGAATCCTAGATATCTATGCATTATTTATGTGTATGATTTATCTACAAGATGTACCTATCCGTTCGCCGAAGAAAAAAAACAAGATGGTCGTGACGATACCGTAAAGTTGGAACACCTTTATTACTATTACAATATCCATTCTCCCTGGATTTTGATGGGTTTCTTCATATTTTATGGTGGTTATACACCAACCAAAAGTCTAGAGACCATTCTTTGGAATAACATTATTTTTTCGTGATGATGATCATGATGATCGGCAGGTTGTAAAAAGATTGTTCAATTTTATGCGGTTTTTTACCAACCAAATCAAATTAGGTTTTTTACTCATCATTATACCATGTTGTTTGCTATATATTGAGTAGTAGTGTACTGGTTTGATGATGGCATTGGGACGTATCATTATTATTATTATTTATTTATTTAGTTTGTGTCCAGAGTCTCATTTTCTTCGGCTTTGGCATGGCTAAAAGAATGAGGGTGAAAGAGAAAGGATAACATATCTCCTCTGATTATTCGATTGGGTCTGGATATTAATGTATAATATTATGTATACTTCATTACAAGCTCAATAATGGTTACATAAAGAAGGTTGTCTGAGAGTTATTGGAATTTTAAAGGGCATAAATATCAAGTAGGAGAAAGAAGCAGCAATAAATAAACGTGGGTAATAATAATCTCGTTACAATGCCCGCGCTGGCGGACGTTATACAGCTGAAAGATGATTTATCCGCTAAATACACTGTATACGTTGCAATGGTGAGTGATCTCTGGTCAAAAAGAGCGTCTGCCGGCTCATTTGATTTATTTAGTGGTTTTTGTTGTAATGTTAACAAAAGTTCTTTCCCTGTTCCTTCTTGGATAATATCCGATGTGGTGTCGTTGTCCGTGCTTATATAACTTGTTGGTGGTGTCGCCTTGTTGTTTTTTTGCACCTTTTTTAGATGAATTTTCCTATATTGCTCAACCTCCACACGCAGTGGGTAAAAAAAGCGGTGTTAGATTATATCTGTAAATTATCTTATTTACATTTATGCCATTTTGAAACGAAACAGCAGTTTTCTTATAAAAAAACAAAACTATTTGGGCTCACGTTACCCTCCTTTGCATTCTTCAAAATAAAAAATAGCAACTATAGATATAGTTGGCGAATAGAAAAGCATTGTTCGTGCTTCTGCATAATATGCGTGCTTGCATGCTTGCACATGAATAACAATAAAATGGTAATAATAGATGCTGTCGAACTCTAAAATTTAACTTCTTAAATAAGCATATTCTCATAACTTTTCTCTCTCTCTCTCATCGTGGAATTTATTTCGGTCCAGTATGAGTTTCATACTCCCATGCAATGATCTGCCCTGCAGAGCATTGAACATTTTTGCAGTTGATTTTTGTGACGGTTCTAGTGGTGGCTTAACCAAAACCAGCTTGTTCTATGAACTCATAATAATAACAATAATAATGTTGTAGCTAGAAAACTGGTGGTGGCGACCGACCGATGCGCAGTGAGTGTCTAAACCATTCTTTTGCTGTCGTAAAAGTAATATTTTTTTATCACAATTTATATTTTGCATAGAGATTAGCATGATCATCATCAGGACGAAATAAATTGAGATTTTTGCCCTGTTTGAGACCTTTTTTTCATTCGGTACTCGATTGGTACTACTACTACTACTACTACTACTAGTGGAGTCATCTCATCTGATTTAATTTTTCATACAAGTCATTAGAACATGGAATCTCCTTACGTATATGACACATACATCATTAACAATTTTTGGGAACCAGTTGATACGCCGAAATATCTGTTGTGCACGTCTATAAAAAAGGTGCAGATGTCCAAATAATAGTTTCGCTACGAAGGAAACTGTCAAATTTGTTACACTACAAAAATGAAAAAAAAATAAATGGGATCTACGTGGGAATGCTGATGCCAGCACACAACATTAATATTAATGATAAATTGCAGTGATTAAATGGTTTTCAGATGTATGATTAACACTTGTAATGAGTTTGAACACTTTCATCAACTATCAACTGGTAACTTGTTATCAAATTTTGCGGTATATAATGAAGACGCCAATGACGCAATAGCTTTCTTCGTCATCTTACAGTCTTAAGGACTAACACACTTCGTCATAAACCTTTGCACATGTATAGATAATACAAGTTTTGGGAGAAATATCATTTGATGTTACACACTCCTTCGTGCAAACTTATCAAGTTCATGTCGTTTCCGGTGTGTAGAAAACGCTGTTAAATGCAACTATACTACAAACATCCATTCGTTCCACTAATCCGTAAATATACATTCCTAAATTTGGCAAAGTAAATCGCTAAATGCATTTTGAATTTTGCACAATCAAAGCATTGTGTTAAATTGAGAAACCTTTTCGAAAATATATTGTACAATATTCTGACGATTTACCACGCTGCGCGTAATTTTTTCGTCTGGAAGAGTTCTCTGCGTGTTCTTTGTTTTCCCTGCTGGAGAGTATACTAGTTTGAGCGTGTAGTAGTTTTTTTTCTCGTTTCGTGGAAAATAACACACGCTTTTTAATAATATAATGGAATTGACATATGTTTGATATACTTGTAGGAGGTTTTTTGAACAGCACTTTGACACCTTTCGTACTGTAGTGTATATATGATGAGTTGGCTGTTGGATTGGCTGGACTCCTCGAGGGGTTTCTCGCTCACTCTCCTCCGCTTGCCCTCATGACAACAACGATGATTTTTCGTGTAATAAGCCATCTTCTCTGCTCTTGAATGTAAAATGGATTAGTGCAATCTCACTCCTTAACAACATATAGTAGCAACAACGCAGTGTAGTACTTACTGGCGCACCTGCTGTGTGATGAATTCTTTAGACTACCACCACCACCTTACTCATGTGTGATGCGACGACTATTTTTATCATTTTATTCACTACCTTTAGGTTCAAAGAGCGTCGTATTCTCTTTTACTGTACAGAAGGGAACATTATTATCATATCATCATCGTTTGTTGAATAAAATGCTGCCAGTTTTGGAAAAAGAGTTGAAAAATGTGTATGAAATATCTCCTTGATCCTGGTGAACGTCAGAGTAGTAAAAGAGTGGAGATCATGAACTTGTGTTGCTACTACTGGTCAGCCTGCACGGCAGAAGTTAGTTATATGACCAATTGAATTATGTAATTCGGGTTGACGGAAAAATAGTGGGGATGCTGCTGGTAGTCTCTGGGATGATGGTCGGTCTACTTTTTTCGTAAACAGGGCTGATTTTTTTATTTTTAATATCGTATACGATGATGATGATGATGATACAAGAAAGCTGAAGTTATGCCCAGTTGAAATAAGAACCAACCGCATTTTTGACGTTGTTGCTGCGTTGCTTCATTGCTGTTACGTTGTGGTCGTAATATATTTTCCAGTTTTCTGACACTGAGTAATAAGAACTTGCCTGTACTTAATTTGTAATCTTTTGTTTGTGACTCGTAGTCACTGTCTCTCTATATCTCTCTGTCTGTGTGCACCTTTATATACAAGGTATTTTTACGTCCATCATATGCATAATCCGTGCATATTATGCCTGCCCGTCAAGTAGAAATAGTCGGAGAGAAGTGAAGGGATCTATAATGATTGACTGGCACATAATTTAATAACCTTTTTTGCATTCCAGTTCCTTGCTACACAAATGATTCATGGAAACTATTTTTTTATATGAAAAGCAGTTGATAATGCTGGAGATTAACAGCAGCGCAGCGATGCTGCTGCGTGTGTGACTGACTGTTGTGTGACTGCTTCATTCGACGAGCAGAGAAACTATATTAACTCGACAACCACCACCGGCGAATGGAATTTTTATAAAATCATATAAATAAATACCGCGAAATAATGATAAGAGAATAACATATTTATGCGACTCTGTGGTGATAATATTCTATTAATGACTGTATGTAGAAAACACGTACTCTGCTTTTTACGGCTTATTCACACGATATGGCGATGAGATACACGAAAGATGTGATTTGATTGCTGGAACTTCCCATTGTTGATATCTATGAAGTAGGAGCAGCGCCACATATGGCGAATGTCTAGCATACTTGTCGGAGTTTATCATCTCTCAAAGTTTTTGAACATTTAAAAAATTCAGAATTACAACTATCACTCACTCATGTATACCTAGTCTATAAATTGCATTTTTGTAAAGAGCCAATTATCCTACCCTGTATCCTGACACAACACAAAAGATACCAACATGAATTGCAAAAGAAAAGTGACAGTTCTCATTTTTACTGTGTTTGTATAGGTTTCATTCATATTTAAATTAACAGCGGAATTCCAGTGGGGATTACTTTTTTATCTAGAAAATGGCAAGGAAAAAAATAGTATCCAGAGATAGAGCTCATATAATATCACGTTTTATAATAGCACGACACCTATTCATTTATAATGTTAGACCGTCCTCATGTTTCCACTTCTGTGACAGGTATTAACATCATCGTACAGGTCAACTGTCTGCCTGAATAGAACAGATCCCATGGTCTACTCGTGTTAGTAGTTACGGATGAATAATTAAATTAGCCATGCTGATGTCACTTTACTATGGGAAATTACAATCCGCAAAAGCAGTTTATGTAGATGCGTTTTTCTGATTGTATTTTCTATGTACACGTAAATATATTTAATATAAACTCCTTTTAGTGAACAAAATTTAAAAAGGCTTCTTCGGAAAATGGGAGACGCCACTTTTATGAAGACACAAAATCTCTCTACAATGTAATACTCGAGACTGATTACTTGGCTTCATTTAAAATCAGATTTTTGGAGGATCTATCCAATCTTTGAATGGTCATGCTAGAAAAGAAAAAATGCCAAAGGGAACGAACACCAGTTATCAAAGGAGAAATAGTTGTAGTGTTAAACTTTGTTTCCTTTTCGTGTTTGTTTGTGAATGTCTGGTCGTGCAGTAAGTTTCTGTACATAGATCCTCCATAAAAAGTTCAAATTTTAGGATTTTATGGCTGCTTTTAGAAGCGATAAAGTTTAGCCCATAAAATCTTTTTAACTTTTTTTCTGTGTATTAAGGATGGTGAGCTTCAACGACCTCCTTGTTTACAGTTGTCCAAGAGAGAGTAAAAAAGAACAAAACTGTCTGCTATTACTGTATTCTTTATGGCTTCAAAAAAGTTGCTGATGGTAAACATTTATAAAAGAATATGTTGGATACAGTATCTCTTTTCGTTTCCAATGACTCAAATATGCCTTGCGATCACTCTCGTCTCTTATTCCAGGCACTCACAAATGACAGGCAAGGCCAAGGGTAGAACACACAAACTAGTAACTAACAACAACTACTTTCTACAGAGATGTTTAGAAGAAACAAGCGAGACGACATGAGACAATAATAATAACTCTACATATCTATAGCTACATTACCTTCGTATTTAAAAGGCGAATATTCTTAGGAAAAATCGTGAAACGAATCGTAGCCTGTAGATAAGCATTGTACATAAATTTAAGATTTGACCGTGATGTTACAACAAGGTTTCACAGGGTTGTTGTAGAGACGCCTCGGAGACTACTGTTCAAAATTAATATTGGTATTCGGTAAAGTAATTGCTGCTTTTTACTTCTTTCAAAAATTATTGCGGTGTACTCTCACGCGCATTCTTATGTTATTCCACTGTGAAATTCGGTAAATACGTATGGTGTCCATAACGCGTGGAAACAAATATAGTAAGATAACCAGCATTTTAAAAATTCCTTTTCTTGTCAGACCTTCATGGTAAAAAGGTAGTTTTAGTAAAGCGCTCTACTTAAAATAATGGAACGTAGAAAAATAGAAATTAATAATTGCGGGAAAGGTACCTTCAAAATTCCATCAACTGAGTGACGGAAACTTTAACTGTCGCAAATTAATGTAGCATTGTGACATATTGTTTTTAACTTTTTGTTCTGAGTCAGTGCATATAATCAGGTAGGTATTATTAGCACATAAATATTATCATCTATGATCATGGTTCCAAATAGCTCCAAAAAGTTTTAAGGAGAAAAATGAAACTGCTAGTTCTTCCAACTTCCTAATTATCGTCGCTTCAACTCCTTCACTAGACATACTTTAAGCTTGTATCATATTATAACGTAGAAGATTTGATATCGACATGTTTTAGAACAAGGATCTGACGTAGCATAGCATTAGACGTGCACATACACATCTGTACCTATCTACATAAAAATCAAAAAGGGGAAATATGGCTTTTGCCGCATCCCTCTGTCAAAATCCTTTCGGCGCCTTTGCCTTTATCATCGTTACCACTATTGAAATTACGAAAAAATGGATGAGTTCCAACACATGTGTAAATGTTTTTTTGTAATATATGAAGGAAGCCTTCGACTGAACTTTTAACTCGACGACTGAAAATGTCCGTCCATCTCTTTATCTTCAATTGTGTAGTCTTGCAGTACAGGAGAGAGATAGAAAGCGCAGAGCATATTACAGGTATAGGTATCATGTTTACGTTCTATGGATTATGGTTTCTTTAATTTCCACGAGAATATTGACTCATCGACAAAGAGCAATAAAAACGTCGGAGAGGATAAAAAATGGAACAGCAAGAAGAGTGCGGTTGTGGTGGTCTAAGAATCGCAATCCTCCCTCTGTGTAGCACATATAACGTAACGCAGAGCCAATAGCAATAGTGATCAAATGCTTTGACTTTGACTAGGTGTGATTCTATACAAACTTGTTAATTCGTCCCGAACAAAATTATTCGCAGTTTATTACAACAAGCCGAACAAAGTAATATAATATACGTACATCCTTTCGCACACCAACACACCAAGAGTGATTAGTAATTGCAGTAGCCAATAACTGGCCATTACAACCTTGTTCACACACCGCGACCGCGGCTGCAGAATATACTTGAGGTTCTGCAAATTTTAACGTCGTCAAGAAAGGGTGAGAACCATTGTTCTACTGTCAGTTTATTACCATTTCTTCCTTGCATGCATCATAGAACCTTAATTTTTCCCCGTTCAGGTTCTCTCCGGGCAGATTCTGCAGTCCTGTCACATAGATAGGTACACCGGCTCAAGCACAGATTACACACATTACGTATGTAAAGAACAAGAAGTCATTGATCTAAGCGCTATTGCAGTGTTATGTGTTTTATGTTGTGTACCCACTCGTCTATCTATATCTAATTATATTTCCTTACCCCCGCAAACAAAACAGCAGTGTATGAGCTAATAAGACGCAGGTGCGTGCATACCTTTTCATTACAATATGCAAATTTTAAACCATAAATATTCTAAAATAAAATAAATGTATCTCTGAACTCGCGCGTGCCTCGTTGTTGGGCGGTAATAATCGAATATTATGATAATTGATTACAGTTAAATAATAATCTTAACATTTACTGCCAGTGAAAGATACTACTACTACTACGCTTTGTGGATATGGAGTAACCAATGTGGTCAACCAACAACTAGCACGGGTAGTTGTTCTACATAATATCTGCATCATTTCTTACTCGTAGTCGTAGCTAGCACCATCATCGGTTTCTTTGCGTTGGAAATGCTAACTTTATGATGGGCAATCATTTCTACTTGAAAATTCTTTTGTACAGGAGCAGAAGTATTATTGGTAACAGCCTTGCTAGAAATGGTCGTTGCCTGCACTATTATTGCGTTTTTAAAGTTGTTAAAAAAGTTTTCATCGAGCGATATAATTTGTAAATTGCATCGAGTGTGTATGTTTGTCAGTCTGTCAATAAGTAGTTGCCGTATTATTTTACTGATTCACTCCAATTTGACGTGAAATGTCGTTGTGAGTTTGAATTGATTAATTGGTTGAGAAAATTTTTAAAAATCACCAATTGGGTGAAAGTGAGGATGAAATAGTATAAACAATAAGCATTTGAAGTCAAGAAGACATTTTTAACTATGAGTTTATGGATGATAATATAAATAGGGTAGGACATTATTATTAGTATTACGCGTAGTTTATAACAAAAAGTCTTAAACTAGATAATGACATCAACAATGTTGATGGATTTAAACATATTTTTTTTATTAAACATGTCCCACAATAAATAAGAATTCGTTCGTGTATTATTAATTAATCGTTAATTAATTACTTTTACATGAAAGTAATTTTTTGAAAAACTTTCAGCTGCGTGATAATGACCGACTTACAAATCTTTTTCTTTCTGAGTGGAGTGAGCTAAGTTCGGCCAGTTACTTTTCTTCTTGTCACTTGTGAACATTTTAAAAACGCAACGTAAAGACTAATACTGCTTTTAGATGGAACACTCATCCGATTAATCATTGTCTTGCGTATTTATTCCATCAACACAAGATGCATGCCAATGCATCTATGCATCAACTGTGTTGCTTCTTTTTTTTATATCTTCGTCAATAAAACATTTAGAAACGGAACGAGCACTACTCTGCTGTACCACCACCACTATCACCACTTCACCAGAACCTTCCCAACAAAAATCATAACACTTGTCATCTCGATGCAGTATGAATATTAATACAAGAAAAAAATTACGTGGCGACGGTACACATAGAGAGAGGGATCGTCAATCGTCCATCGTCTCTTGTTTTTTGTACATCGTTATTATTATCGTAAAAAATCACTGGTAAAAACGTCGCTCTACCCCTTCGTCTCGTTTATATATGAAAGCATATCACCTTCTTCGTTTATTTTTAAGCCTTTTGACAAGAGAAAGTACAAGACGTCGTGGAACGTCATTATCATGTCACGTGAATATAATATAAAAAACGATAGAACGAACGCTCCTATGATGTACCAGCTTTGGATGTTTTTTTGTTGTTGAATAAATTCCATTTCAACTGTCCAGCCACAGAATACATTGCATTTATTTAAAAATTTAAATTGGGGGAACTGTGTTAACAATAACCAATGTATATATTATGGTGGGAAGGATACATATACCACGGGTACCAAATAGTTTTAAAATAAAATAATAACAATGTGCTTATCATTTATGTATTGTTGTATACTTTTGATGTGACTGACTGAAAGCAATGAAGCACCTTATTGAGCGTTTCGTGTGGAATGGCATCCAGCAAGAAAAGAGGCTGACAGGTATTATTCTCAAGATGGCACATAAAGAATTCCAATGTTTACATTAAATTTTATCATCGTCATCCTCATCATGTCATATTCACACAGCAGATCCCTTCTTCATCATTATATGTGCTGGTCCAAATGCTGTAACAATAAGATGGTTTAAAACAACAAAAAAACGTCGGGGGTGAATCTATCGTTCGCGTTAAATATTTAAAGTGTAATTTTAAAGAAAAAGTTATCTATAGTATCCTACTTTTGAAGGGGTATGTAGAAAATTGAATGATGAAAGATTTCTACATTTGCCTACTCAACCGAAATGTAGTTTCCTGTTAGTAAGTATCATATTCGAAGATTCGTGGCGTTGGCTTATTTCGCGATGTTTCCCCTGAGGAATCGGATATACGTTTATGTTACATGTCACGTTTAAGAGTTTTCTAAGCCAATCATCATGTATCCCAATTTAACGACATATGTAGAACTGAAGTTTGGAACATGAAAAACAGCGTCGAACATGGAAGGCTACCACAATAACCTTCTCGACGTTTAAAGATGACCGTTTGAATCCTTCTTTGAACGTAGGAAGAAATACCTAATCGAAAACTGTTTATGACTGGTTATATGGACTATACAATTAATTTTGAATTAGTGACTGGAGAAACTAAAGTAAATGTTCCGTCGTTGGCTTCCCGCATTTTGAATCTGATATGACAATTGTACTGCAACGCAATTGTGATCGAAACTGTTGACTCTCGCGCATGCATTCTCCATTGTTTTTTTTTCATTCTCCTCCAGTTCTAGCAAAGCATATTTTAACCATTTTATTCATCATCCATCATATTACCATTCAGTAACTACTAATGTGATTTGATTACCACTGTCTTTAGTATTACAAATACGATGTCCTATTTTCATTCTATAGCAAACTAATTGTCTTTCTTGCTTATATTTCATATTTTTCTTACTAATGATCAAATCAAACTATCAAACATGCAACATCGTAGGAAAATTCTGATATCATAGGTCTTCAAAGTTGCAGTACACACACACACAATAGGACAAATAAGAGGAATGCAAAGAAAGGCTAAAATTTACGGAACAAAAGAAACAAAAAAAGGAGAAAAAAATCAATACAACATAGTTTTCCCTACACCTACTTCTACTACCACCACCACTACTACTTGTTGCTTGCCAGCCAGTGTTGTATATCTTCAACCCTGCAGACCCTGCTGCTGCTGCTGCTTGCTTGTATACTCCTTCTATCAACTTACCTGTTGCTCTCCGTAACCGAGATGACGATGATGATGATGGTTTTGCTCCTGCCGCCGATGCTGATAGATAACATCATTTTTGTATTATACTTTAGTTTCTCTGGTTGGCAGTATTACCAGAAAAGAATTCATCTCCTCTCGGAGCAGGTAGACAGTATTGTTGTATGCTGTGTTTTTGGAGTTATACGTACCCATATACATATTACATATATGAACGAACGACGACTAACTAAAATACTTGGCTGCTGAATCCCCATGCATACACCTGGATATCACCGACTTCATCGCGTATTCAAGTCATTGTTACCTTTTTTCAAACCAGAAAACATTTCTACTCGGAAAAATGAGCCTGGTGTTGGTGGTGGTAGCGATGTGTGTGCATTGCGCTGTGCACAGTAAGGGGAAAAGTAGACACGACGTTGTTGTGAGTACAAACAGTTGAGGTGAAGAATACCGGGACACAAAACAAGACGGTGTGTACAGGTAAGATGGTGATGATGAGCAGAAAGCAGAATGCATCATATATTGTAGTCCCAGCCACTATTTATTATATACATATTATATGCTTCTGGCTTCTTGAAGACGGCGGCGGTGGTGGTGGTGCGAATGCGAAGTAAGCAACTGTCCTCCAGTATAAGCTTCGTCTTGGTTGTAATTGTAGTAGTAGTAGTAGTTTTTTCTTTTCTAATAACATGACTAGTGTGTATACTGTGTTAAGATTATAGTATACAAATGTATTATTATTTTTTGAATAGAGGTTCAGCTAGAAAGTATTGGATTGAATTGTACATGTGTGTGTGTAGTGCGCAAGCCCGGACTATCTATTTATTATGCATTTAATAATAATGGTGCCTGCTGCACGGTGAAAAAACAAACCTGAAATGAATAAAAAATGAATGCAATGCACATATATGCATGCACGTAGTTAAGTAAACGGAGTCTCCTTTCCTTTATCCGTTTTTTTTCTCTACCTTTATTATATCCAACTGAAAATGTACCTTTAGAGGTGGATGTTTCGGCGTCGTCTTCCTCAGCTTGTGGATGGATGTTCAAGGACCAGAATCTCTTTTAAAGAGTTTCCAACAGAGTCTTAGCTTTGCACCCTGCTGATCCCTTTTCCATTTTGATACAATGTACTCACAACCAAATAAGTAAACTTCACTTCCAAGTGTACAACTTGATGAGGATGATGGTGATGATGATGATGAGAGATTTCATACCCACCTTACATTTGGTATTTACTGCCCTGTCTCCGATAAATAGCTTAAGCTGTAAAGGAAACGAGAATGGTTTCTATGTTTATGGCCCTCCGTCGTTGGTCGCGGGTATAGGACTGCGTGTGGATGCGTATAAAAATTGAGTCTTGTTTTCCATTGCCGCTCCTTTCAGTTTTCATGCTCTATCTTGTTTATAACAAATACGAGTTGGCGATCATCAAACTTGATTTATTTTGTAAAAAAAAATACAAGCACATAGATGATCATCATCATGTACATTAGACATGTGGTGTAGTATTCATTGTATTTTTACGCCGTACAAAAGTTCCTACAATCAGGTAAAAAATAGATTCAACTGCAGCGTAATCGAGAATAGCAGATTTGGTAAAAGGTTGTATATTAAAATTATTAACTTACCGTCAATGAACTTTTTATTTCATTTACACATAATGACGAACAACTGCACCGTATCTAATGATATTGTGAAATTATTATGCATTATTCAAGTCTTACGATAATCATCATACGGTACTCTAATCAGTGGTAATCGCCATCATTATCCAGTTTTCACTTTCTTTCTTGAGTTCCTCATCCCTTCTCTTTATATTTCCAATTGCGGGTAAGGATAACAAAGCTGTTGTAAGTTTGTTACGGGCTCACCTGAAAAAAATGAGAGAGTTAAAGTTAATGTCAGTCATCGAACCTTTTAACCAGGTGTGTATCTTGTAGATATGGAGGCGATCGTATGACGCGCCGTTTTTGTTTTAGAAGATGAACAATTCCCAGCAGTTAGTGTTTTGCCGTCCCCACTTCAAAATCATAAACTAAAGAGCAACAGATAAAGTCTAAAAGACGAGGCTCCACGTTTATTATGATGAAGCAAAAACTGTTCTTACCAGATAGGAGTTTATGATACAAATCGAAAGATTAACTTTGTCTCATCGTTAGTCGATATGGATGCTGGCTAAAGTACTCTTGTAGTAACCCTGGAAATAAAATTCACCTACTACGGTGGGTAACATGGTATAAGAGAGAAAAAAGACAGCGTTGAAGCTTACAACAACTGAAAAAATAAGAGACATGTTGAAACCCTGTGTGGTACTAAAAAGTCCTTTTTGTGAAGCCCTCTGCTCTCAAAGAAGACATTCGGAGAAAAAGAACATTTATTTTCGCTTCTTCGTTCCTACTTGATATCTTTGATGATGTTGATCCATCATCACATCAACCAGTAAGTAGGAGAACTAGTTATATGGGATATTGGTGTCTGCACAACTAGAAGAAAAGAAGGATCTGTTAGGATAGCCAATCAAGTCCCTCCCTGGAAGCAGCTACATGTTACATTTCATATCCCGCTGATTGTTGTCTTCAACGTGCGTGCTTCAAAATGATGACAATCGAGATTTTACGATGATTTGCAGATTTAATTTACCTTGCCTGGTGTCTGTCTATGTCTCTCTTCTCGTGTAACCACTGTTCGGTTGCTGGCTCGTCATCATCATCATCATTACAGGGAGTTGCGAGGGTCGCTGTTCCTTCAAATTTCAAACTATCAACTATTGTTTGTTTGTTTTGTTTCAAGATTTTTCGTATATTACATGCAGTGTATTAATGTGTCTCTTAATGCGTACTCGCGTAGGCATGAAACGATAAAGAGATTAAAATTATTATATTATACTACACTACTATACACCGTCCGTTCTTTCCTCCCTCTTAAAAATTGGAAAGTACTAAATACGGACACATCTTGTCATTCTCCTTTTATACAAATATTGGATACAAAATTCATGTTTTGCACAACAAAGTAAACAATTTTGACGATGCTCCTCTCCTCCTATTTCAACATCACCAGTCAGTCTCGGAGACGTATGCTCTTTCATTTTATGTGCTTGTTATCCGCGCACTTATTTATGCATTCAGGTAATGGTGAAACCAGACTGTCGAATTATTTGCGTGGAACACAGAGGTACTTATGTATGCCTTTTTAAAGAGCTTTCAGTTTTCTACATTATGCGCCACTACTCCTGACGTTTAACCATCCGCAATTCACATGCTATTTTTTTACGATGATCGACCTACATCTTGTTTAATCTATATGCCTGAAACTTCTAATATTACACGGTATATCTCTGACATTGGGAGTGCTTGTAGTATTTGTAATAAACACTAGAAAAATTTGAATGGTAATCTATTCAAATTCTTCAGTTTTAAAAACTGATGCGGTGCATTTTCACTTAAAGGTTGGGGCGCGCAGGTAGACGGACTCACTTTGTGGATGTGTTGATGCGGCAGTGGGAGACATGATATCTGCATACCGAAAGGTGTAGTAGATGTTTGCACATGATGCGCGCAAGTTTGGTTTTGTAAGTAATGTATTTAAAAACACGACAAGTGGGGCACTGTCACGATTTCCGCATCAAAATCGAGTTAAACGGTGATTATCATATCATAATTGACGAGTGTTATTATTATGATTCGCTTTCTTTTTTTAAAGATTTATTCAGGGAAAAAAATAAAAAATACAAATAAGGGGAGATTCGGCTTTTTAGACAACTTGCAGATGCATAATTTAATATAAAAAGCGTTCCTCGTGATTTTGTCGACATTATTGTTACTTCATAGAATTTTGATCCTTTTACTTCTGAAATTTACATTCTTTCGAGGGAAAAGAAAAAGTTGCGTGTTTATTACAATAAACGAAAATACTGTTTTATAAGAAAATTGAAAAACAGTACTGTTAATAAAACTTTTGCCCTTTTAGATCCACGCATCTAAAGTAATTTCAGGTTATTAAATGTAGCAGCAATATTAATATTTATAGTCTCGAATTTCCATTTTTTAAACACTATTAATAACGTACGGTGGTAAGAGCGCTAGTCATTTCCATGCACTTATTAGTATGTAGTTATAGTTTGCAAATTTATAGACTACATATTTTTCCCCTGTCTGTTTTCAAAATCTTAAATTTCTGCCCAGTTCACAGTGAGTGGGACAGGATGAAAGAAACACCTATATTCATTGTTGTTGTTGAGGGTTTTGAAGGTGTGTGAATAAGTCGTGGTGACCACAACAACCATTTCGAAAATCATGCAAGGGACAATCTGCAGTCAAAAACAATAGAAGCGTTTTGAAAAAACCTTTCCTGTACGTCTGGGACGGTACTCCTGCAGCAAACAATATTGTCGTTGTCGCGCACAAAATATGCATAATATTGAAAAACGTGATATGAAACAATCAAACGCATACATGATGACATTTTAATCTCTTTGTTAATGTTTAAAACTTGTTTCGCAAGATTCCTTTGACATTCGTACATAAGCATGAATATGCCAATTTGTAAATTTTGATTTGTACTGTCCTCACTACCCCTCTTGAACACAGGTGTGCAAATGCTGATAGCTTTATGTAGTAATAGTATGCAGTGGAATATCTCAGGTATGTGTGTGCTGCAATCGAATACACGCATCCACCCCAATGTAGACACGATGACTTTTGAAAATAAGCTCATGAAACTGGCTGATACACAATACAGTACAACGGCAATACAATATATATACAATATACATGACAGTGTAGTGTTCATTGTTGTTAGTATATCTTATCTAAAAGCAGTAAATATTCCATTACATTATCAATAACTTTATTTTTTAATCAGGTATCCTCAGCAGGCATGCCATAATCAGCGTGATCACTTATGGCCAAATTGTACTTCTTTATGCAATTGTCTTGTGCTACCACTTGTTCCTGAATTAGCTGGGTTGACAGGTTAAATTCGTTTTTGCTTGGTAAAATATCAACAAATTCTCCAATTGCGTCCCCTTCTCCTGTTGCAAGTTTAGAGCGTAATGCATTCATTTTATTTGCCAACGACGACGGGATTATAGGCGAGGTGAGGGAATTCAGTTGTTCAGTGACACCAGATCTAATTGTAAGCTAAGACTCATTTTAATGACTCACTCACTAAAAATATAGTGTCTTGTAGTGGGGCCCCTATTGGCATTTTTTTCTGCTGAGCTGGGAAGAGTGGTGAAGTAAAAGTAATTTAGAATTTATGACAGGATGCGGATGATGTGAAGTGTATGAAGGCTGCGTGTGTGTACAAAGTAGGTTGTTTGCAGGACTTGGTGTCTTATTATCACACCTGTATTCAGATAATATGCACGTTAAAAATATTAAAGAAGGAAGAAGCTTAAAAATTTCCAGGGAGGGAGAGAAAGTGCTCTGACGCGGAGTGCTTTCAGGAGACATGGAAGGAATAAAGAAGGAATTTACATAGATGAATCTAAGTAGATTGTTCCAAACTCAGGATTTCAGAGCATTTGTAGGATTTCTTAAAATATTTTTTATGATTTTTTTCTATCTTTTATCATGGATTTTACCACTTGATAATAAAGTATATTAAAGCTTTGTCAAGTTCTAGGGACAGCACTTCCTCGGCATTTTACCTATTCCATCTAATTTTGTTTAATGCGATCGTATGCATTTAAAATATAATTTGTAGACTAACTTATTATTTAAACCATACGGGGGCCAATGTATAATAAAGGTAACTATATTGAATATATAGTTATGTTGACTATGCCATACCTTGTCCTTTCTGAATTTTTGATTTTGGTAATTGTACGAAGTAGTCATAAGATGACTGTCCCCCCCTCTCTCTCTCTATGCCTCCTGAAATACATTTAAAAATGGTACTTTATCAGTTTTATTTGGTGCTGGCGCGGTATACACTAGTTCAGTGTTACTAACTTTGGTACTATACTTTGTGCAGGGAGACGAGACGAGTCATGGTTATCTAAAAGATGTGATATGTGAATGACGGGTATAAACTCTTCAAGTGACGGCTTTCCGGTTCATGAATTTCGAAATGCTTAGTCTATCTCCTGCACACCATGAGCCTATCCAAAAAATTTTAAATGAGCTAAGACCAAGAATGATGATGATGATGAGAAGAAGAAGAATGAGGGGAAAAAGTTCCTCGTCAGGTTTTGTTAGGTTGGTACACCCTGATTTTGGACCCCTGATGTGCACAAGTATTGAATTTTTTAGTTTATCTTTTCCATTTATTACCCAATCTTTTAATACCACCAAAAGCCATTTCACATTAAACAGGTATATACCTAAGGACGTGGCAGTACATTCGAGAATCGTAGCATCATGTCACCCTCTTGCTGGTTCATGTTGTGGTGGTGAACCAGCAAACCAAAGTAGCAGAAAACCAGGTTGGTGTTGAATGTTGTTGTTTTGTTAACATCAAACCAACTAGGTAAGAAACCATCATCATACCATCCAAAAACTACCTAGTTGTAGGTAGGAATCCTCACCATTGCATTGTACTGGCAACTCCTATGAAACTTTCATATTTTCAGATTGCTCTCTGTACTGCCAGTAACGTTGCCGACGTCTTCCACTTTGTTTTCTTTCATGTACAAATATCCTTCCAAGGTCTAACGTTAATTTTTGTGAGTGAAAAACACGCCGCTGATGTCGAACGTAGTCTGATATTTCAATTCTGGGTTTCTTCCCCGTCAGCTTATTTCTGTCGAACTTAAAAATGAAAAGAATGGGTAATTTTAATTTTTTAACCATTTTTAACGCTCCCTTGGCATGAGAACGTATATTGAGTACGGTAAAAAATATATATTTTGTTTGATCCGAAAAAGACCAATGAAGGTATCTATTCAATCTTATTTTTTCTCTGGGTAGAAAGTGTGTTCAAAATGGTATAATATGGTATATGGTGCAGTTGTAAAACATACAGACAGAGAACATTCGATTTCTTCTTGCTTTAAATGCAAACTTCATGTGGTACTAATGGGTGATGAGATTTTCATAATAAAATGCTTCAAGCACCTCCACCACCGCAACCGGCTCAATGTTTCCATATTTCCTTTTGTACATGTGTATACATGTCGTGTCGTTTGTTACAAGTCCACCCACATTGAAAGAGAATAAATGTTCGAAGAGAGAGAGATTCAGAGAGAGAGAATAACAAGTATGTATTATTATAAGAAGCCCACGACCAACCGGACGAGATAGATGTTGAAAATGTGTAATGAATGGAAACAACAATAACAAGGAATGCTTAAAATGTGATATTCGAATATTTTCAATTTCCCTCGTCCTGTACCTTGTATTGAAATATAAACATTTAGTATTAATGTACAAGGTAATATGTACCTCTTTAATAAGCATTATTATTACTGCCACTCTGACAGTAGCTCTCTTGATGTTATTGTTGCTGCTGTCGTGCGTGTTGGCAAGTCTAAATTGAACGCGTATACACTTTTAGGAGTGTGGGCTGTTGTTGATTTCACCCCAACCAGTAATCACATCACAGTTACTTACTATACGTGCTCATATATATTGTCTGAATTATTGTGAACTTATTGTTCACATACAATCGAGAGACTGGAAAGGAGAAGAAAACGCAGTGTTTTCTCAACGAATAATTTCTGTTGAGCAGAAAAATGAGCGACAATGCGACACATAACATATTTAAAGCCCAGGAATAAATCACGACACACTTGAATGGTTACCAGGGAGACAGCTTTACAGCCGAATAAAAAGCATTTACACAAACAATGAATGCTACGGTAGATCTGGCAAAAGAACGAAGAAAAAAGGAAAAGGAAAAACGGTACAGTCGAGTTTTGTATGATATGTCGCTTGCTTTTTGGTGTCATAGTGTCATACATTTGTGATGGTTCAAATGCTAATGAAAATGAATGATAAAGGAATCGTGTGAAAAGTAATTTTTTTCTTTCGTCAGTTGACCGTGGTCGGCTTTTCCTCAATAGTGTGTAGCTCTATGCTCCTGAAAAAAGTACGGAACTGGGAACGATTTCTTGAATTTCCATTTAAGGAAACAATTCAATGTCTGCTATTATATAGACCGTACAAAGGTTTGCAAGACGGGTTTCTAACAACAAATAAATCCAATCATTGATCCATTCATTGAAGGAGTGTCAGAAAAGGATGAAGATGAAATATCCCCATCCTTATCCTTATAGCTCTTGTTAAAAGTTAAGCAGGTGCGTAATACAAAGTTGCTTAAAAAGGCAGCCTTTGTTAAGCTCACCACCTTTCCTGGACTCTTTCTACTCGTCATGAGTTTGGATGCTTGAACCTTCTCAAACAATGCATTCCTAGTATTTATTTTTATTGTCAATCGCATTACTGTCTGCGAGGGAGAGTTTTTTTCAAAATTTAAGTTCCTTTAACCAACAACTCTACAGTACTTGGAAACAAAAAGTTTACCCACCGCAGAACCACATTGTTTCTTAACCTTTTAGCCGATTTTCAATTTTGTTAAAGCAGCATTCTTCAATATTTACCTACATCAGACGGTCATTTTTTTCAATTTTAACTTTTCCATATACTACGATGAAACATTACTCTATCCACTTCCTTTTTTAATTCAATAAGCCCCCATGCAAAAGGAGAGGAAAAAATGTTCTTGAATGATAAAACTCGGTATTCCAGCAACGTTCACACTCATCATTCACGAAAACCAGCGTCAATTTGATCATCGTTATGTGAGAAAAGCGTCTGCCTCTGCTGCACTCGCATGAAGAAGACGGCATGATTTCATAAGTAAATACCATAAAACACCAACGAGGCATCCCAGTAATAAAAAAGAATAAAAGGACTTGGGCACACAGTAAGAGGAATCGTAAAAAAAGAACGTGTATTTAAAGTATAAATGACGATGAAAAAAAATATCTGAAAGGATATTTATCTACATTTATGCAAGGACAAGCACGCAGTCCCACGTTAATAAAAACGACAGCCGCATTATTACAATAATAATAATCGTGATAACAATAGTGTGCCACTATGATTATTACAAAACGGAAAGTGGACCTCCGCAGAGAAAGTAAACATACATGCTTTTTAGACGCGCCTAACAATCATCTTCAGACAGAGATACATATTGTGGGTCTGTTGTTGGCAGCACTTGTAGTAGTAGTCTACTTTAAGTAGACCCACCAACATCTCTAATAACTAAACGCTGAGCACACATTTCATATCAAGTCGTTACTGAAAAGTAGCAACCATCAACTAACTAACCATTTTTGAAGAATTTGTTTATTGTAAGTGTTGATCTCGTCTCACTGAACATGACAATCATGGTGTGAGGCACGATGGCACGAAAAACGTTGATCATTCTCGCATGCATATATGCATCATACCAGAATTTTTCTTACTTTGTTGCCAGACAGATGCCAAGTCGTCATGGCAATAGTGACGATGATGACCATCTTCATACAGTTCTCAAGTCAGGTCTTCTGTGAGTGCAAACGATGTGCCTTGTTGTGGAGAGAAAATAATATAAAAAAACAATGTTACTGGTAGCTGGTAGCTTCTAGCTATTAAGTTACCTACCATGGCTTTTCTTATTGTCAGTGCTTAACCTCAGCGCACCTTCATTTACTGATTTATTAGTAACAATTTCTTGGTAGCTTTGAGTGATATCGCTGTTATCGTCAGCATCAGCAATTTTCTTAATTGATTTTTGTAAGCTATTTTATGATTTTCGCTAGGTAAGAGAGGGTCGTTTGTCTTAGAATGTTAGAGTTGTCGTTGCTAAATCTTTTATTTCCATTTACAAAGTGTGGACGGGTTGCTTTTATTTGTTGCGCTGACAACTCAAATTGAGAACAGATGCTGCTGCTGTTAAAATTCGCTTTTTTACTTTAATGCACGAAAATCGTTAGCTGGTAACTCCACTGCAAAGAAACTGGGGTAGTCGTTGATGACAGTGTTACCGTTGTGAGTGCTACGCGTTTTAAAACCTTTTTAAACAAAGTATATAGAAAAATGCAGAAATATAGATAAAAGAGAAAACTATGCAAAATAGATAATGTTACTACATTTTGAAGACGCAGCCAAGATAATTTACCTTTCCTGCAAATCTGCACACTACATCATCGTCATCATCCCACTCACTTATTCCCTCCGCTCAACCATTCGAAGTATTAATGAGATTCCTCTCCTAAGTACCAAATTCCGTCACCTTTATTAATCGTTATTCGTTATTGCTGGGGTGTTGCTACTTTTCAAATCTTCATCATCCGTGAGTATCTTGCAAGAACCTTGTGTGTGTGTATCTTCACGCTGCATTCGAAATAGTAAATACTAAATGGCGAAAAGAATAATGTGCTTCTTGTAATATGTCCTGCCAGTCAATGCGTAGCACACTGTTACTATGCGTAGCTAATGTCATTAATAATGAATCAGAAAAAACGGCATCTCTCTCTCCCCGTCCCTATCCATCGCGAAAAGTTGCTAATGTCCCCTCTCTCTCATCTGAAAGGAATGCAAGTGAGTAATTTGGAGTGTTTCAAATAATGAACCTTGCCATTCATCAACTTCTGGCATTCATTTTTTCAACCACTACTACACTACATTAAATCGACGAAGAAGTAAAATGACTGGGACTGCCAACCATATTATCGGAAAAGAGGATCAAAATGTAGTAGGGTTATTAGAAAACTGAA
>JAHZNE010006211.1:0-16273 GCA_027744055.1 Callyntrura sp. NNG-2020
ATATAATCAACCCCTAAACTTTTGGGGGTTGCATTTTTTCTTCGTTGAAACCATGCAACCATGTAACGCAGCCTTAACTTTACTTTAATTTCAATGGAAAACGACAAAGTGTATTGTATAGGTACCGGTACTAAAATGTTGGCGGACTGATTGACTGTATAACAATTTATATGAGCTGGTGTGTTAGGACAGAATAACAGACAATCTAATGACTAATGACTGACGCCTGAAAACACGTTAATACAGTTCTATTCTATTAAAAAACGCTGATTCTAAAAATACCTTATTTGTTCTTACACAACAAGTAGTTCTCCCAAAATATTGCATGCAAAATGACAATACATACCTTGATACATAAAATATATTCATTTTGTGTTTGGTCAGTAATTGTACGCATTCTTGTTTTTAGTTTTCAAAGTAGAAAATCAACCCCTAAATAAATGGGCAGGAATTTTGTTGAAATCATACAACAATTATAAAGTAGTAGTAATGCTTATTGCTTTACTTTGTAATAGTCAAGAGTTCAACGGACCTGGATAAAGCATACTTTCTTATTTCAAAGCTTGTTATATTTTGCTATTTATTTTGTACTGTAGTAAAATAAAACTTCTTGATTTTATTATCAATCCAGTTCTTTTGTACATGATTGACCATTTTTTGTGATATATTTTATGTAAAATTGTATGTTACTATTCTGACATCCATGTTTAATACTCTCATTGTTGAGTTTTCTTTTTAACTGATTTCTGTAGCAATGTTATGTTTGCGACAACGACAACACTAACTCATGTGGTGCTTAATTTTCAGTGTCACCAGTCTAAAAATAATGTTTTTTCTCTCAAAGATATCTTTGTTAAAATAGAGATCTTTCATAAAAGCATTTTTTCGCCGCTATAGTACATTGGTAGTGAGTTAATGGATCAATTCAGCTATACTTACCAGCAGCCACTAACACTAAATTTTACCAGACCTCTGCCACTTCTCATGCAACTAAAAAATAATAATCCCTACGTAACACGTCTTAAAGTTACAAAAACATCGTTACTCAAACGGAATATTGGAAACCGCCTATCTGTAATGACAGTGAATAAGACATACTAATTATAGCAATTGTTAATAAGGTAAAGTTGTTTATATTATGTTGTTACTCAATTTGATTTCTTATCGTATAATTGCCACCAAAATGCTGTTGCTCTGCATGTTTTGCATTTTAAAACAACGTTTATGTGCGCGTTCTTCGACGATGATGGTCGTCTCACTAAAAATTCCAAACAGGATTATCATAAACTCTCGATTCCACACACTCACTCACTCATGCCACTACCTTCACCAGATTTTGACAACCTTGGCAAACTTCAACATAACAGGCCACACAGCAGTAAAAACAATAATTCAATTACGCATGTTTATAAACATCTACATAATAATAATACGAGTTTTACAACCTGCCAATAACAAATCTGTTTAGTTGTCATATTTTTAGCCGTCCCTCAACCATACACGTATCATTACCATCATTCATTCGAAAAGCTAACTAGTCAATTCTTGTTACTAACTAGTTGGCTCATTGTGGTTCACACACTTTTCTTCCTGTCTCCTATCTAATAATTACTTCTTTCTTTTTGTTGATGTTATGACTAGTTACATTATTATCGGTGGGACTTGGTATATTGCATCCCACTTCGAACAACTTTACAAAAATGTCATATAATGAGATCGCCAGTAGACAGGTATACAGTTAGACCTCTACAATCAAGAGCACCATAATTATTTCCCTTTTTGCAGACTCGAGTTGTATGTCATATCGTGTCGATACATGTCAAGCATTTTTAAACATTGCAACTTCATCGCAAGATTCCAACTCCCTGTGCTTGAAATTTTACCAAGTAAGGTTGTAGTTGTAGGGGATAGTAACGCGTAAAAGATTTTTTTCACGTTTGAAGATAATGTAGTGTGATTTTTTCTAGCATAAACAATAACCCCTGAAAAATTGACCATTTCACAATGATCATGACGAGACGACGATGTCGATTATTATTAACAATAAAGCAGAATAGCATATCCATCTCAAAATCTCAACGCTTCTTACACTGAATTTTTTTTATGATCTTTCTTAGTATTTTCCTACCCCGTGCACACACAGAGCCTAACTCGTATTCAAAGATGTGAAAAGACAGGAACGGAATAATGTGGCATCGCCACAACAGAGATCCTCCTGATTAAAAGCGAAGCATTTAATTGAGTCTGGGGCTCAGAAAGAAAGAAGCAGTTAAAGAGCTTACATCTTCTCGTCAAAGAGAGCTCTGTGTGGTTGATGTAACCAAAGAGAGCGCCTGTGTCACGTTCATCGTCATTATTATCATACCAACAAACAGCATCATCCTTTTGATCAATTTGCTGTTGGTCAGTCAACAGAGAGGAACAAGGGAATAGCTCAAAGACGCTGCATACACAACACACACAGTAGAGAAAGAATGCCATTTAATCACACTGCACAACACTAATAATAATAATAATAATAAGGCCAATTGATTCAAAAAGAGAGAAAATCTGTCAAAAATCGTCATCGTCAAAAATATAAATTGTCCAGTTATAGTTATTTGAACGCATTATATACACCGCGTACGAAATACGAAATTGTCGGTGTAGATATAACTACAATATTTTTATCAATAAAAGTGGTAGGCAGAATGCATGGCGAGTGGAGTTGTAGTAGCAGCAGTGACAGCCGAAGCAGTAGCAAAGCAATTCAAAAAGTTGATTTGATGGCTCGTTGGATTGATATTGTTGGGCCGAAGAAAAAATAGCAGACGCAACGACCATAAATTCTCTCTGCAGTTTTTTCTTTCATTTGTTATCGTCATTTAAAAAGGGAGATAGAAGAGAGAGAGAAATGTCAGGTTTGGTCTGCTGAGTTCGTACAACTGACGTCCTGATTTATTATTACCGATTGCGCACTATCGTCATTCATCTTTGACCTGTTATTTTTATAAACGTGACAAAATGGGAAAAAACTAATCTGTGGTACGGTTCATCAGAAACTTAATTCTTAGTTCATATGTTCATATGTTCGCTGACCGTCTGAATAAAAAAATTGTGACAAAACACCGAGGAAGAAAGAAAAGAGTGACAGGGGCTGAGGAATTGGTGGCACATAAAAATTAGAGTTCAGTGGTCGTTTTATTATAAAGGAACTTGTTGTGCGTGGATTGCACCGCGTGCAGCAGCACCATCTTCCCTCATAACCATGGTTGCTTTTGACAAAATTGACTTGCCTAATGGGCAAAAGGAGAGTGGGGGTATGGAGTCGAATCTGTATAGGGAGGTGAACGCAAAAAATCGAAAAAATTCTGGAAATTGTTTGTCCCTACACTGTAATCACAGCGGTAGTAGTAGTAGTAATAGTAGTAGCAGTACTAGTAGTAGTGTCGGTGACGTTGACAAATGCTGTGGGAGCGTTCACTGTTTAAATGGAACTAACAGTGAATTTGTGCTGGTTTCGGTGAAGAATTGCCATGCTAATCCCAGTGAGCCAGGGGTTAACAACAATGGACCCAATATTAGCAGCACTAGCGGGAGCGGTGGGGGCAGAAAACGAAATTTTATCGTGCAGTATTTTAAGAAAAAAAGCCAATCCTGGAGTAGAAACCAGTTTGTCACCATTACAATTCTGTCCTTTGTTGAATTTTTTGCTGCCGCTGTCATCTCGATTCAAGCACCGTTTTATCCGGATGTGGTAATAAAAACAAGACACCGTTGTACATTTCATTGCTTACACGCTTTTGGTCTGTCTAATAATTACTTTACCTAATTAATCATGGATTAATACACATCGTTAATATTTAGAGCACTTTGTCGGAATAAAACTTTTTTATTGGGGTGGTTTTGGTTTTTAGAATTTGTGATTTTGCCGCTACGTTAATATTTAAAATAGCTTCTTATCGACTTAATACAAACGCTTTTCTATTCCGTCCACTGTTCTCCTCCTCTTCGCGATTGCCAATTTACTTGCAAAAGGAAAATGCCCAAATATTGACATTTACTGTAACTACTGTAGGCTCGCCAGAAAGGTGCGTCAGCGGCGGAATACAACTTTGTATTTGCAGGTAACTTGACTTTTTATTATATCAGTGATAACATGTATTATTTTAATTTACTTAGGTTTAATGCATTTGTAATTTATGTTTATTTTAAGTTTTCGAGGTCACGGTTTTTATAATGTCACCCATCTATGGAGCCAAGGTAGGTTAATGAAAAGACTAGACTGGCCATGACATTGTTAACAAAGTCACAGTCAAAAGTCAAGTTTTAACCGCATAAACATGGCATGTTGACAATTTTCTCTCTCGCTTTTTCACCATTGCAAAAATATATACATAAATGGATTTTAACTTTCTGCAATGTTTATTTTGTTGCTATATGTAGATGGACATTTTACAACCCAGACGAGTTTTCAACTGGGGAATCCTCACGACTGGAGTCTGCTGTGTGATTTTTGGGTAAGTCGTCACCAGAGAAAAGAAAAAGAATATACGCCCAAATGATAATCTTGTTTAAACTTTAAAGCTCGTCCCACTCGATGCATCTGTACCAGTACGGAGATTATACTTATGATTTGCCTAATCACTATTTTTATTGTCTTTTTGCGACATTAAATTGGACATTGCGACTTTAATGCTGTTGATCTTATGTACCACATTTTCAACCCATACGCACATACAAAAATACACACAGATTGCTGGATTCAATTGAAGGTCGTGCTCCATTCATATGGTCGTGTCTTATTGTTCGTATTGTGGAGGCAATGGGAGATGGTACTTAATTATTGACAAATCATAAAATTTAACAATTTATTTCTGTAATTGTAATATATAATCATTGATTATACTTTTATATTTGTCTTTTTTTCGTTAGCTGCATTCGATACAGCGTCATTCACAATAATCGCAATGGAATTCCCCAATTCAGTTGCTACAAGTTTTGTAAGTGGTTACATCGTTTGAACAGAAACAGAACAGAGGAAAATTGATGTGATAAAATTTTAATACCTGGTTTTAGCATGGTTGCATTTACAAAAACAAGTTTTTGCTTTTTTATTCTTGTTTACATAGGCCATCCTAGAAATTTGGTTTGGACTTGGGTTAATTATCGGTCCCACCTTGGGAGGAGCACTGTATCAGGTACACGAAGATAACAAGATTGAAAATAACAAGTTGCAGCTTGTTACAACATATTTTTCCAGCAAATTATGCATAAAAATCAGCTTTCTGCATTTTTGCGATGATAAAACGTTTACGTTTTATTACAAAAGCTGTTGGAGTTCATTTCGTTATTTTTGGCTTGTAGCTTGGAGGGTATCGGTTGCCATTCTTGGCAATGGGAGGATTTCTGTTTGTTTCGGCGATAGCTACCTACTTTTTATTGCCAGAGCCCAGTCAAAGACAAGCAAGACGGAACAAATTAAGCAAAGAAGGAGATCCACCTGGTGAACTCGCCATAGCGGACTCTGGTGAAACAACGCCTCCCCCACCCATTGCCCGAGGTGGTCTTCACATCTTTAAAATGTTAAGAATACCGGTGATTGCAATGATTGCGTATAGTATCGTGGCAGTAACAGCTGGCGTTGGGTTTATTTCAGCCAATTTAGATCTTCATTTGGAACGGGTTTGTTAACCTTTACGTCTTTGCAAAATTTAACTGGCTTGGCATACGAATATTGATATCTATTGCGAGTTATCAAGCTCAATCAATCTTTTTTATTTTCTTCTCTCAGTTTGAATTGAACAAGGTGGCAGTAGGTGCTGTCTTTGTGATGAATGGTGGCGTTTATGCAATAACGGCTCCCGCCTGGGGCTGGATTTGTGACCACATAGAAAAGCAAAAATTGGTCACTCTTACAGGTGCCATTTTTACTATTTTGGGTTTCATCCTTATCGGACCAGTTCCACATTTTCCACTTGACACGTAAGAAGCCAGACAAGGTCATCAAACATTTTATTTAGCGTATCCCATTGAGAGATGTCATTGGTAGCAATTAGTGAGTGACAGTGACATGTAACATTGTAACATTAAAATTACACAAATTTTGTGTATGTACGATTCACAGAAGTTTAGTAATGTCCTGCATTGGACTGGGCTTGTTTGGCTTGGGGCTAGCTGCAATACTTGTCTCATCCTTTCTTCAGATTTTAAATGATGCCATGTAAGTTTCCACCTATAACTGTCCATATTATCACATATTTGATATAGGTGATATTTGTGATTGATTTACCAGTCTTTACCAGATTTCTTACCACGCAATACACTTCGTTAAGGTTAAACTAGACTCATAAATTTCATTTTGTCTACCCTCAGCTCCCATGGGTATCCCGATGATATTTCCACTTACGGTCTCGTTTCCGGTTTGTGGACGTCCATGTCTGCCTTGGGATACTTTATTGGACCGTCCTTAGGGGGAGTGTTCGTAGACTGGTGCGGATTTCGATGGTCCTCTCTTCTCATTATCGGAGGACAAGTTATCCTGGTGCGATCTTCACTGTTTTTTAATTTTTAATATAAAAGTAAAATACTGATCATGTTATTCCCCTGTTAAATTTTTAAATAATTTAGATCTTCCTTCTCTCTGGATACTACTTCTCTCACCGTCCCTCTGTTCCTGGAAATCAACAAGATCAGGAAGAAAATCAAATTGGAATAAGGAAACCCGATGCAAAAAACCATACTAGTATCAACTACGATGAACCCCTTTGTCGTTCCTCCAGTCCCGAAGACGTGCCCCAGCTGCGGGGAAGATGGATACCCGACGACGAAAAATGTGGAGCTTCCTCCATCGACTAAGCAAATAGTTTAATGTTACCTCTAGTCCCTGTTTGTTCTTTTATTTGTTAGCATACCAAATTTTAACGTGGTATGTAATGTACATAATGTGAATAATGTTTTGTTTGATTCTAAATACAACTGCAGCAGTGTAGTAAGTGATTTATCCATTTTTGTTGTATAGTGAACTAACATGACACTAATCGTTCAGGAACCTTTTATATACTTACAATAGATATGTACCGTAAACTTAATGATACTCAATTTTGTTTTCCTCTATTTCTTAATGTGTAATTAAAATTGTTTTCTTACTGTTACAAGTTTTTACGTTGACCCGTTTCAAATGCCAAGATTAAAATATCCATTTTAACAAGATACCCTTGCAACATTTTTGATACCTTTTACCATGTACTATTTTAATCTATAATTCCAATGGAATTTTACCTTTTTGGTAGTAATTAGTGAACTATTTATTTAGAAATGTTTTTTTCTAGTGCAGTAAAGGATTTTTAAATGCAGGTTGTTGTGTTGCTCTCTGTAACATTCCGACAATTACGTTAACGGTCTACACTGTGCTAGGAGTCGTATTTCAAAATTAAAAACAGCAGCAATTATAACTTGCAGAGCAGACCTTCGGAAGTACGGAAACGAGAAGTGCCTGCACTGGACTTGGCATGGCATGTTGCACGTGTAAAAAACAAGTAAAAACGACTACAATAATAACAAGTGCTAAAGTGCTTAATTATGTTAAACACGATATCGTATTTGTACTAAACTCTTAATTTGATTTTAACGTGTTTCATAATAAGTCATTTGCACCTATAATTGCATTGATGTAGCTGGTTGTTGGTTTGGCAGTTATTTCCTATATATCATATACATTTTGTTGGTTTCTGGAGGATAAATGGCAATTTGCGTTCGTGGAAAAAATGGAAGCCGGTTAGGTTGCGTGCAACTTATCTCTGTTCTGTCATTCTTTAAATAACATTGCATAACCACAATTTAATGACCTTTTATGCCGAGAATCGAAAACTACCCTTCTTGGAATGTACATAATTTTGTTTAAATGGCCTGCTTGGAAATTGGAAATGTAGGTGACTTCAGTGGTCAATTGAGCGTCCTTGTACTCATTTCTTATTCATTTCTGTGCCGCTCTTCCTTGGCATTACGAGTAAAAATGGCAGATGCTGAAAGATTTGTCGTCTCAAAAAATGTAACTTCGTGCCAGAATTGTTTAGATTTAAAAAATTTGAAAATTTCTGAGAAACAGGTTGGTATGTGTGGAAATTTAATCGTAAAAATGCAGTCTCCAGTCGAAATTTCAAAGTACAGCAAGAATAGTAATAATAGGAATAAAAATAATGTCAGTCATCAGGAACACAATGAGGAAAGGGTGGATAGCACTATCCCCAAAAATGGTGGAAATTTAAAATTTATTGTGAAATACCTGAGAAAAAAATGGAGAAATTCGCTTAGTGAACGCCAAGTTGTAACTATTGCAATCTTAGGATGTATTCAGTTTCTTGCCTCAGCGGTCATTTCTATCAAGGCGCCGTTTTATCCGGAAGTGGTAATAAAATAAGTTTGTTGAGCGGGATTGTTCATTGCAACACTAAACGCAGTACTAATGTGATATTTTGTAAAATCTAAAATAACTTAACCTTATAGGCACGTGACAAGGGATCAAATGCTTCCGAAGGGGGTCTTGTGCTTGGTTCTGCATTCTTAACTGTTTTTATCGTATCACCAATTCTCGGGTCAAAGGTGAGGTATTAAAGCAGGGATCCTTATTATTTTCGTAGGGCGATTACACAAATGCTAGCTATGATAGCCGTCGATTCCGATTAATTATTGTATTTACAAAATTAATGATTTTACTGTAATTTTACAATAGATGGATTTACTACAACCCAAAAGAGTTTATATTTGTGGAGCAATAACCAATGCCATTTGCTGTGTCATCTTTGGGTGAGTACTCTCATATTTGCGTATAATATGTCCAACTCTCACTATTACAGGAATAAAAACAATGTAAGTATATTTTAGACTGTTGGATGATGCTATCGATGACCGAACAACATTCATTTTGTCAAGTCTATGTATCCGCATTGTGGAGGGAATTGGCGATGGTAAGTTACATTACAATATCAATCCATCATGCTATAATCATATCATTAGGAATTCTATTTAAAAGAGCAAAATGCATGCATTTTACAGCTGCATTTGACACGGCCGCTTTCACCATTATTGCAATGGAGTTTCCTAACTCGGTTGCCACAAGTTTTGTAAGCAACAATTTACTTTATACGTACGAAATGTGATTTAAAGACAATTGGTGGGTAAAAAATTGTTTTTTGTTAGGCTTTCTTGGAAATTAATTATGGACTTGGGTTAGTTATTGGTCCTTCTTTGGGTGGAGTACTTTATCAGGTTTGTTTATTAATATGTCGTACATGTAAGCACCTGCCTCTATTGATAAGGTGAAGCTTATCCAATCGCAGCAAAAGTTTATTTTCTCTTCTTCTCCAGATTGGGGGTTATCGGTTACCCTTTCTGATCACGGGAGGAATGCTCTTCGCATCATCTTTCCTCGCATACCTTATGCTACCGGAACCAAGTCAAAAAATACAGCGTAATTCAATGGGAGCATTCAATGTAAATGCCATTTCAGCACCAGCGGCACCAATAGCTGGAGAACTTTCCAAAAATGAATCTTTCTTATCGTCAGATACTCATACCAGCTTTGAAATGTTTAAAATACTTAAATTTCCCGTGGTTACTATGACTGCTTATAGTATTGTGGCTGCTACTTCCGCTGAAGGTTTCATTTCCGCCAACGTAGAGTATCACTTAAACCAGTTTCAACTCAGCAAAGTAGCATTAGGAGTAGTGTTCGTGCTAAACGGTGGTGTGTATGCGATGACAGCTCCTGTTTGGGGGTTAATTTGCGATCGTATCAACAATCTGAAAATCATCACTCTTCTTGGTACCATTTTTATCATTGTTGGGTTCGTTTTGATTGGGCCCATTCCATACTTTCCTTATAACACGTAAGACCATTAAGAGTACAGAATATACACATTCACAATAATTGGATTATCAAGACAGGACACGCAACCTGCGTACAATGGACACTCGGTTCAGTAATTTCAGTAATTATTATGATAAAGTCGTAAAACGTTTTTGCATTTGCAGAACCTTGTTTGTATCATGTTGTGGAATGGCGCTGGTCGGTTTAGGACTAGCAGCTACGCTCGTGTCATCCTTTCTTCAAATGTTTCAACTCGTCATGTAAGAAATACAAAGACAGTAGTCATCACAATTTTGTAAAATTGTGGTTCCACTTTACAAATCACATCATTTCTCACTTTGAGGCTATCACACATGCCAATGCTAAAGAGTTATGTGTCACGCAAATATGAAAAAAAATTCAGAGCAAAGAAGTAAACTCTATTTTTTATAAACTGCAGTACCGTACCGTACAGTAAAAAAATAACAGCATGACGTAAGCATGCACGTTTGTTGCTCCGTGGAGTTCTTACTCATTTTACGCACGAGACAAATATTACGTCAGTCATTAGTGTATAAAGTTGGAATTTTGGAGTACCTTATACGTTTGGCTTTTGTTCAATTTGACCAATTGTGTGAACACGCATTTATATTTGCATGTCATAAAACATCCTACCTCTGGATTTTATTTAGTGAGCACGGTTATCCTAACGACATATCTACACACGGTCTTGTTTCCGGTTTGTGGACTTCCATGTCAGCCCTCGGATATTTTATTGGGCCTGCTTTTGGAGGTTTGTGCGTGGATACATACGGGTTTAGATGGGCTTCCGTTTTCGTTATCGGTGGACAAATTATTCTGGTGAGGAATCCTTATTCTTATGCCGTTAGCCGATAGACATTCGGCTAGGCTACACGTGAGCTTTATTGAGTTTTACATTTTTCGAATAGGTAATCATGCTTGCTGGCATTTACTTCTTTAAACGGACAAAAGATCTACCCACATGGACAAAACCGACGGTCATGTAACTATAGGTAATAGGTATAGACAAGAAATTATTTTTTTATTTTTCATTGTCGCGCATCATCACCCTGGACCCGAGAGCAGCATTTCGAATTTGCAGGATTGTCCCGAGCCCAGCCTAGGGTAATATTTTCAAAGACAAATGCAAAGTGAAGTATTAAGTCCATTATTTGTTAGTTGTGTGTGCATTACATATAGTATATATAAACCTTGATGTATTGTAGATGTATTCAGATAGACTTTTTTAATTACTTCATATAATTCAGTGAATCATTATTTATTTTTTATAAAGAACTTTAAGCTTTTACTATGTAAGTTTATGTGTTATCCAGATAATTTTGTAAATACCTGCATTTGCATACGTACAAGCAATTATTACAAAAGTAAGAGATATACCACTGTCTACATTCCTACATTATTTGTACAAATTATGCAAAACCATTTTCTACAAAAATGTGGAAAAACAATTATTACATGTGTTTATATACATCATATGTGTCGTTAAAAAAGTTTCACTTCACTTCGTTTCATTTCATTTTCTTCAAAAAAAATTAGCTAAAATTGTGAAATGCTCGAAAAACTTATTTTTCATTTTCAACTTGAAAGTTCCAAGTTACCCCAACTCTTCTTAATCTTCTTCTCGGATGATACCTAAACGTGTCGCCACAAGTTTGACAGAGCTGATGACTTCTTCTTGAACCAGATTGAAGCTCATTGCCAAGAGAGAGATCCCAAATAGTAGGTACAATGAGCACAACGCAATGCTTACCTGCAAAACATAGTTACAAGTTTTTATTTTTTTATGCTGCCTACATATTACGCACTGATAGTGCTATCTCATTCGATTCTCTTTTACCTGCGATGAATCGTGTTGTATTTTTGGGATGTCGTCGCTGCCATAAACTATGTAGTCTTCCACCACTTCATCTTCCCAGTAGTCTCCAGTTACCTGTACAACATTCGTTTGTTTCTCACACGTTTCTAAATAACATAAGACTACGTACAATGTACTACCCCGGGGTAATTTTTTTTGTGTTTTCTAAGAACATATAACATTCATTACTTGAGCATGTCTGTGTGCACGGCCACGCAGAAGCCAAATGCAAACTGTAGTCAAAATTGGCCTAGCTGTTATCTGTTGTTTAATGTGATGATAGTATCAATAGTTAGTCCAATGTTAAGACATCAGGTAATCTTCTATAAGTGTAGTATAGGTAAGTAATGCACGATTTTTCATCTGGCTGTCATACTTCTTTTGCTTGTACAAAACGACTCAAAAATAGTTTGTGTTAAAAACAACTTATTCTTAAATTTTGTTGTTTTATTAGCAAAAAGGATTTTTTTGTGATTTTTCTATAAAAAACGCTCAGGTTGTGTGTGATAGAGTCTGCATAGCATATCAGTGTTCACTGTGGTTGCTGGCTATCAAATATGCAAAATACTAGAAAAATCCCGAAACACAGCTCAGATGAAACAACAGATGTGTTTAGTTATGGTGAATAATAATATCCCCACTAAATAATTGTATTACAGCACAACCTGCTTCCTCTTTCCCGTGTTGTAAATTGAATGCTCGCTTTGCAATGGATTCGAATGAAATTGTTTTGATTTCGGGAAAATAGGATCCCAAACTTGTCAAATAGTTCAATTCTTTCTTTGTGCGCCGTACATACGAAAATGCATGCCATACGAAATACGTACGTACATACGCGAGGAAAAACTGGTTCTAGCAAATAACTTTGTTAATAAATCTATAATATTCAATGCACTCTAAATACACCGTAAAACACTTGAGTAGAAGAAGTACTACGATTATCCTGGGTATGCATATGTACACTTTATTCATATGGTGAGTAAACCAGAATTTTAGAATTTTGGCTTGCGTCAAGATGAAACAGCGCCGTATCAACATTATAATTTTGCAACAGGTTCATACTCACAAAAGCAACACTGGCTGTCAGAGGAATTTCCTACTCGAAGTCGCAATAAGCTGACATAAGCTTTTTCAAAGACTACTTAGTTGTCGTCTTTCTTTTGATTCATTTCAGAAGAATAGTCAGGCAAGTTGCTAATAATCATGAATAGCGAGATCACCATCGTCATCATCATCATAGCTGCATGCATGTACATTTCGTTGAAAATTGAATGCTAAGTGAACATGTGTGGAATGAACACAACGAGAGAGAGAGAGAGAGAGATGTTGTTGCTTGTATTGTTTTTTTTTTACAAAATCTCGGTTTCGTTAACGTTGATTTGCTTGTAGCAAAGTGACTTTTTTCAGGAGGCTACAGACAGCCGTGCCAAGACAAAAGCGCCCAACTATTGAAGGTATTAAAATTAAGGAAAAGAGCGAAGCTTTTGCTTTTATACAAAGAAGGAAGCTCATGTTAGCAGGCCATTAGATCAACTGATGTAGTCCTCGTGTAAAGAAGAGCAGAAGAGAGCAAGGGGAGAATTTTTTCCATACTCGAATGAATCAATCATGTACAAATTTCTCGGTAGGAGTATATACGTATGCTGTTATATACTCAATACTCATACATTATTTAAAAAACATACAGGTTTTTTCTGTTACGTTTACGAGCCCACAAGACGGGTCCACACAGTACTGGGCCAATTTAAATTTCTCAGAATGAATTGAATACCGCTTTTCTAACTGCCCATCACTTTGCTTTAATAATTTGTGTGGTGTGGTTAGGCGGTGATGGTGACGATGCTGCTACTACTGCGGATCATGATTAGCTTCTTTTTATCCTCTATTTTGCCACTCGGTCGTAGAAGATAGCTTGCCACACAAACTTTTCGTTAGACGGAACCACACGGCTGGCGCGCAGAAAGTATCAATATTGCTTATAGCGCAGCTTTCTAAATTGTTTTGGGCGCTGCAGTAGTTTACTGATTTAAAAATACAAATTTTAATTGTGTGACCTAGTTAGTATAATGGTGGTTCAAGCAAGTGGTTCTGGGGCGGAGGAGGACGGCCCAAGAATAGCATCTGAGGCACCTGCTATGCTCACCCCCGTAGAAGAGGTGACAATTGGCGACGATAGAGATATTGAAAGTGGCAAAACGCCAGCAGAGGTGTTGCCAATGGAATCACCTGAAGTGAAAAGAGCAACTGATAAAATCGTGTCGAATGCCGTGTCCATTGATGTGATAGCTCCGGCCTCTCGAAAGGATCGGGAAAATGGGAGCGATCAAGGAGCGGGTGGTTGTGAGGGTCGTGCAGGGATGGAAAAGGAGAAAGGTCCAGGGAGAGAAAATGTATTCACTCGACTTTTTCGGAGAATTATGAAGGGACGCTCTCAAACGCAGATAGCAATTTTATGCATCTTCCCCTTTGTGGAGTTTTTTGCAGCAACAGTCATTTCCATTCAAGGACCATTTTTCCCTAGTGTGGTATGTTGCAGGATATGACATCACAGTTGACGTTGATACAGCGTTACGGAAATTTGTACAAAGTATTTATGTATTTCCAGGCTCGTGACAAAGGTGCCACAAATTTTGAGTCGGGTTTGGTGCTGGGCTGCTTTGAATTGGTTGTTTTTACAATGGCCCCAATCTACGGGTCAAATATGGGAAAACTTGGACCAAACCGCTTGTTTAATTATGGAATTTTTACAACCAGCTTGTGTTGTGTTGTTTTTGGGTAAGTTCAACCAATATGCCACATTTCCTACATTTTTTACTGTTATAACCAACCTCATTAAAATGACTTGTATGACAGATTCCTACACCACGTGCCCAGTAGATTCGGTTTCATTGCGTTAACACTGCTTGTCCGAGTTATAGAGGCAATTGGTAAGAAAAAATTCTCCTTTTACTCATATGCTTTTTTCCTTTGTTAGGGTAAGTACCTTCGAATAAAATCAACTGTCTTTAGCCACAGACCACACAAAAAACATTCCTATTTTTCACGTGCGCTCTCTCTCTATGTAGGTGACGCTGCTTTTGTTACCGCTTCATTTTCCATTATTGCTGCCGAATTCCCTGACAGCGTCGCAACAACGTTTGTAAGTCCATTTAAAAATATATACACCATACCATATTGTACAAAGAGCTCAGAGACATCGCCAATGAATTGAGTCACATATTTTACATGCCATAATGGATATCTTATGACTATTTTGTGTGCTTTAATGACGCTACAGGCAATGATGGAAACATTTTATGGCCTTGGCATGATCGCTGGACCAACTGTTGGTGGTGCATTGTACGAGGTAACGTAGACGTATAATGTAGCTGGTATTCAATTAAACCAGTTTATTATTTGTCACTTAACAAATCTCGTGTACGTAATCTCTCTCTTTAATACTTTTTATATGTCACTAGTAATTTAAAATGAATTATGATATTTTTTTCTAAGGCGGCTGGATTTACACTGCCATTTGCTTTCATGGGTGTCTGTCTCTTTATCTGTGCCATTGCCACCTACATTTACATTACGAAGGTCTCGACCGACGATACGAACAACGTTGTGGCCAACAGTGGCTTTGACATGTTTAGAATGCTCAAGATTCCGGCCATTGCGCTGACGGCGTATGGCACGTTTGCTGCGGCAACGGGAATTGGATTTTTAACCAATAACTTGGAGTACCACTTGGAACAGTTTGGACTGAACAAGTTTCATGTTGGGTGTATCTTCATGTTAAATGGCGGGGTGTACGCACTCTCTGCCCCAGTCTGGGGGAAGCTGTGTGATAAGACGAGCCAGCTTAAGGTTTTTTCAGTTGTAGGAGCAGTGCTGACGATATTGGGATTTGTTTTGATTGGACCACTACCATTTTTCTCCAGCTGGTCTCCGTAAGTTATACCAATTAAAAATTAGCACGAGTATAATAATTTTAAGAAGAAAATATCTTTGTATAATGACCATTGTGTGTATTTGCAGGAGCATTCTTGTAATATGCATCGGATTAATTTTGTTCGGCTTTGGACTGGGTTCCACTCTGGTGTCGGCGTTTATACAGTTTTTACACGATGCTTTGTAAGTTCTAGTGATATACTCTTGCGTGTGTTGTTTAACTTTCCAGCATCAATAATTTACACCATGTAATCTCTCTAACTCCCAAAATTAAAGGGCTAATGGTCACCCAGAAAACGTAACCACCCACGGTTTGGTGTCCGGTTTGTGGACTTCAATGACCGCGCTGGGATTTTTTGTTGGTCCCACCGCCGGCGGGGTCCTGAACGACCTTGTTGATTTCAGATGGGCCACGCTCTTTGTCATTTTGGAACATATTCTTTTGGTAGACTAAAATAGTCATAAATTATTGTAGTAGTATATGTATTGAAATAACGTAGACAACATGACGAAAAATGTTGAGTAAAAATGATTTTTCTTGCATTTTTCAGATTGCTCTACTCGTTCGTTTCTTTGTTCAACGTCGCAAAGCTCCATCCCCAGAAGATACAGCTACAAAA